>JAWQFJ010024173.1:0-27180 GCA_034096865.1 Theodoxus fluviatilis | reverse complement strand
TTTATAAAACTTGGCCCCAAGCTACAATGGTAAACTTTATTGGAAAATATAATAGATACCATTAGAGTTCAAAATTAAAAAGTTCCAGCTTTAAAGCAAATTGTTCAAGGTCCAAAACCAATCTGACTGGACTAATGGTGACCTCCTGCTGTTTAAAGAACTGCCACAATGAGCTCCGTCGAGATCGAGTCAAACAGAGTTATCTTTTCCTATTTGGAGCATAACAAACGCGCGTCGCTTACAAAATCTGTTAAAGACACGACTGTTTTTGGAGCAGACAGTTTGTTGTTTCTACAATGGTGACCTCCTGCTGTGTGATGAACTGCCACAATAAGCGTGGCAGAGAGAAAGATCTACGTTTTTTTGGCATACCGCGTGTTGTAACTGGAAAAGGCAAGGAAATGCTGGATCTCACAACTCGAAGGCGCCGTGAGTGGATCGCTCAACTGAACCTGAAGTCATTCACTTTTGACACTAAGGCAGCTCGATTTGTTTGTTCGGATCACTTTGTAAACGGTGAGAATTTGTAATGTTTTGCGTTTTGTAACTTAACAAATGCTACAAAAGACGTAAAGAGAGTATGAAGGACAGATTACAGGGGAGAAAGAAAGGCCAAGATGTCGCAGAGACTTACAACAGTGTAAGTGTAACGGTGTTATTTTCATCAGGGGGTAACCATACTTCCGACTCAAATTTTAAGAGGTTTTCATACCTCCAGTCCAATTTGTAAAGGGTTTTTATACCTCCAGATTTTGTTCTGTTACCTGATTTGACTTTTTGATTCTACAAAACAGCAATATCAATTGCATCGATATTCAATGTTTGTTCAATCTGATTGGACCGGTACAAATCTGGGACGACGTTTTGTGAATTAGCTCCGTCGAGATCGAGTCAAACTCGCGAAGACAGAGTAATCTTTTCCTACTTCTAGCAAAACAATGGCGCGTCGCTTACAAAATCTGTGAAAGACACGACTGTTTTTGGAGCAGAAAGTTTGTTGTTTCTACAATGGTGACCTCCTGCTGTGTGAAGATCTGCCACAATAAGCATGACAGAGAGAAAGATCGACGTTTTTTTGTCGTACCGCGTGTTGCAACGCGAAAAGGCAAGGAAATGCTGGATCTCACAACTCAAAGGCGCCGTGAGTGGATCACTCAACTGAACCTGAAGTCACTCACGTTTGACACTAAGGCAGATCGATATGTTTGTTCGGATCACTTTGTAAATGGTGAGAATTTGTAATGTTTTGCGTTTAATAACGTTAATGTGCAGTTTCGACAAATAATGGCACAGTGTACATACTGTCCATTCTGTAAACCCGAGTCAGTAGTGACTCTGGCACAGTTCGCAATGAATGCGCAATAGGCTTGACCTTTCGCATTACAGCCTTGAGCCAAAAATAGTTCGTTCTGATACTATTTTTCTCTCCACTTTTTACAGAAATCATTCAGATGTCAAAACTTGTTTCCATTTCAACACAAACATTTTATTGTATTGAATAAACGCTTGTTTGTTGTCTCAACAAGAGTGAGTTAAGAGTTTTGTGCGAAATAGTTTTAGAACTACTTTAACGGCGTATGTCAGGGAGCACATCGGCTATCCCACAAGCCTCTCGTGTGACCTCCGTCTGCATAAATTGGCCAAAAACCTTCCATCACGTGATGTGAACTGTGCTAGAGATACTTTTGCCGGTAGGCGAAATCTCTAGTTTACTAGAATGCATACTGTCATGAACGTGGCCGCCAATGTCTCAGGGACATTTGGGTGACCTAGCATTACATAAATGCGTATATATCATATGCAATAAAAATGTCTGTCCCATTTATTTGAAAAATAAAGAACAGTGGACAGCAACCGACAAAGTATTCTTTCGTGAGTACAGATGGCCCTGAAAAGGGCCACTCGTAAGCGGACGTAGACCAAGGGGGGTAGAGCCTCCCGCCCAGGGATGTAGACCGTCGAGTCACAAGGACGTGGCGGCTCTGTCTCTGTGGCACTGGCAGGGCTCCGTCCCTGCTGGCAGGTATATCCTTCATCAGGCCAAGGAAGATTTCCGAAAGCTTGCCAAGAGAATAATTTACGACGTATACCTGCCAGCAGGGACGGAGCCCTGCCAGTGCCACAGAGACAGAGCCACCACGTCCTTGTGACTCGGCGGTCTACATCACTGGGCGGGAGGCTCTACCCCACTTGGTCTACGTCCGCTTATGAACAGCCCTTTTCAGGGCCATCTGTACTCACGAAAGAATACTTTGTCGGTTGCTGTCCACGGTTCTTTATTTTTCAAACAGTATTTCGACCGACCCCGGCACCTCAGTCTGTCCCATTTATGTAGACTAGTGCTAGGTCACTTGAATGTCCCTGGGACAGTGGCATGTTGGTATGTAGCAAAAGTAAATCACCTTCCCAGCACATGAGATCTATTCAACTGCAGATGACAGGTGCATGTTGTGGGACTGTTGGTATAGGCCTACATAACTTCAGTTTGAAATATAGATCTGTGAAAAATGAACACTTTGGCTGCAACAGTGCAGATTAGTAAGCAAATCGAATTCAAAAGACTTGCAAAGAAAAAGTAGGCTTGCTCCTAAATTTTTTTCATCTGAAAACTTATGATGCATTTACAGTCTAGTGCTATTGCTACTAGTCTCACTGTAGGTCATAACATGACCTAATTCAAACATAACTGTACAACGCCCAATGTATTAAACGCAATCAAATTTACCTTTGCTGAAACTACTGTGTTCTGACAGCCATCTGGTTTGTAGCTTCGCACTTCTCGCACCCATTCACAGACGAAAGTCCTGGAAGCTCCCAAGCTCTTGTAGGCTGCAAAATTCTCGCACGTGTATGCACTTTTGCCCAGCACAAAATATTGTACAATCCTGGCGTGGATGTCCGGCAGCTGGTTTTTGTCGAAAGACCACGAACTGTTTGCTATTTCATACGGATCTAACCCATCAACGTCAATAATCTTCTCGTAGTATCACTTTTTTGCATCTGCTGGTAGACGTTCAACATACGAAGAAGCCATTGTTTGCTAGAAGTAAGAACGACAAAAAGATCTCTACGGAGCTCATAGGCCTCGTTCGCAGCGACAACTTACAAGTGACCATGAAATAGGACGGTGTACGATGAGATTTTACCCTGGGAGTAAACACAATACGTTTATTTCATACCATTTTTTGTGATACGTCTTACTGAAAATAGTTTATGTAATGACACCCTTTCTTAAATTATTCTTACGTTTTCATACGCTTTCCTCGTGATTCTTTGCGTTTTGACACCCTTTCACATAAATATTTTTTACGTAATTTCGATTTTTTCCATGTGAAAAATGCAAGATCTTACGTGATGTTTAACCCTGCTAACAATGAATGTAAATAGATCTGAGTAAAATTTTCTGATCTTTTTTAGGAGCACCAGCCTACATTTGTGATGTGACCAGCCCTAGCTGGAAGCCAACGCTCAAACTGGGCCACACAGGTGGAAATACTCTGCTTGGAGGAGAAAAGCTGCTTGGTGACAGGTATCGCAGACTAAATGCAAGGAAAGGCCGTGCTCAAGAGAGGAACAAAGGCAAGTGTACTGAGAGTGATGACCGTGTACTTGTGATTGGGGGCAAGAATTCGGGTACTAACGACGCAGGTGCTAGCTGTACAGCACCAGAACCCAAAACAGACGGACACAGTGGCACATTCTGCCAAACGGACATTGACAACAACAGGAGCTTCCTGACACTTGAAGAAGAGAATATGATGAGAGAAGACTTACCTTAAATAGACTGTTGCTTGAAAATGTTCAGCTCAAACAAGAGCTTGCAAAAAAGAAAATAACAATGGAATCTTTGCAGGATCAAGATGATACTGTCAAATACTTTACTGGAATACGGAATGATGTAACACTGGTTGCTGTATTTAATTTTATTTCAGACCAATTGGCCAAAGACAGAAGACGGGTCCTGGAACCCTTCCAAGCCTTGATGCTCACACTGATGCACATTCACTTACATACGCCACTGCAACATCTGGCATACATTTTTAGTATTGCTAGGTCAACTGCATCAAAGGTGTTTCATGAAACAGCACACATCTTGTACTATTGTTTGAAACCCGTAGTGTTCTGGCAGGATACAAATATAATCAGAGCAGGGCTTCCATTACAGTTTCAGGTATATCCATGGAACAAAACTGTGTCCATCATTGACTGTTTTGAGGTATCTATAGAGTGACCTTCAAGTTCTGATACTAGTGCGCTCACTTGGTCTCATTACAAAGGCAACAACACCATTAAATACCTTATTTCAATTACTCCAAATGGTCACATTTCATTTATCTCAGAGGGTTTGGGTGGCAGAACAAGTGACAAAGCAATTTGTCTGTCTGTGTGTCTGTCTGTCTGTGTGTCTGTGTGTCTGTCTGTGTGTCTGTCTGTGTGTGTGTGTGTCTGTGTGTCTGTTTGTGTGTGTGTCTGTGTGCCTGTGTGTGTGTGTGTGTGTGTCTGTCTCTCTGTCTCTGACTCTGTGCCTGTCTCTGTCTCTGTCTCTCTGACTCATGCTCCCCCCCCAAAAAAAAAACCCAAACAACAAACAAACAAAAAAACCTACAAACAAACACACAAACAAACAAACAAACAAAACAAACAACAAAACCACTTGACAGATACCTTCATATGAACCATTTATGATTTGTTTAGTAAAACTTAGATTATTTTCTTTGTGTTTCTGTTGTCTACAGTCATTTATTTTATGTGGTGGTACGTGATCTTGAACACTTTGTTTACTTCATTCATGTTGTAGAGGAACCAAACTCCAGTGGTAGAACCCAGGCAGGAGTTGTACAGATAGTGGGACCACAGCGCAAGTTGTTTGCCCTGAGACCAGAGGAGCCTCATCCCTCGAAAGCATCAAAGGCAAGTTCTGTGTTCTTGTGTGGTGCACACTTAAACATATGCACTTTCTGTCTACATCCATCCCTTCCCTGAGTGTCTAATAGACAATGGAGGAAGTGACCTTTTGGATCAACACAACATGCAGCTAGAACTGTTAGAGAGGGATATGTGTGATGTTGTGGAATCTGTTGCTTAAGTGGGTGAGAGTGTGTCACCTTGAGTAAACATAGGCTGTTGCACTCATTCCAGTTTATTTTAAGTCGGCTTTAAATCAGACTCCTGAAAGTTCCTTGTCCAAATTTCCAAGGAAAAGATTGTCTGTTATGCTCGCCAGCACAGTATTTATCCCAGACATGTAACTATGAGTGTCAACAATCAGCCTGCAAAGACCTAGGAATGAAGGCAACGTGCATCTGATTGATACTCATCAGTGAGGCTGTCAAGATTGTTACACTAATAGTAATACCAAGACTTCAAATGGTAATACAGCAACAACAGTTGAAATAACGGTGCCCTACAATTGCTGTTTCCATCCAATAAAACCCCCCAACTAAGAACAGTTGATGCCAGTTAATATTAGAATCAGTCTCTATCACACACATGGAATGTGTGGGATTAGCCATTGAAATGTTTTGTAATAAACTGCTTGACAATGCATGCCTGAATGGTAAATCCTACCATCAACCCAAATTGGCTGGTAAGTGTAGGGATTTGTGTCTCATGCAGTTTACCGCTTTGACATCCTTATGGGCATTTAGAGGTATGGTATGACATTGTGCACTTTAAAACGATGCACATTCCTTTTATAAGAGGAGCATCCTTCATATACCCCTGCGGGCTCGGGGTAAGAATTGACCCACCGCGTCTCCCTGCGCGATTCGTAAGAGGCGAATAAAACTAGGGCTCCGCTGCCTTGTGGATACCTTCGGGAGGAGGAAAGGCTAAGGAGTAAACCCTACACAAATCCGGAGTGAAGCCCCTAAGGCGGATGGTCGTCAGTCTTGACCTCCTTCCGGCAGCTTCTGCAGCCAGACTGGTGCCAAACGTATCGCTCCGCGTTCCTTTGGACCACACCAGCGAGGCCGAGTGGGGGATTCTGTCGACTGGGCAACCCAGGATCTCCATACACGCTGCCCAGGCTCGCGCCCTGGAGAGGTCACTTCAGTGCCGCTGTTTTACAGTGACAGAAACAACACGGGAGACAGCAGTTACGAGTTCTAAGTCCAGAGTGATTGGCGTGTGCTCGGACGCTACGGGTTGTCTCCGACGGTGGGAGGAACCATCGCAGTTCCACTGGTCAGCTACCACCCGCCTCAATCCGGGCAGCCCCCGGCCAGATAGGTGCTGACCCGCCACAGTCTGCCTGCTTCATTGGGTGCTTGGAGCTTAGGCAAAACCGACAAGCAGACTGTAAAACCCCTGCACCAGGCAAAAAACAAAGAAGCAAAAAAACATGTATCCTGCGAATGGCAAGCTGGAACGTCAGGACAATGTGCCCTGGCCTCTCCGACGACCTAAGTCAGGTCGATGACTCCAGAAAGACAGCCATCATCAACCGCGAGCTGAAGAGGCTCAATATTGACATCGCCGCACTTCAGGAGACCAGGCTCTCATCGAGTGGCAGCCTCAGAGAACAAGACTACACGTTCTTCTGGCAGGGAAAGGAATCAGAGGAACCACGCATCCATGGCGTTGGATTTGCAGTGAGAAATTCTCTACTGCCCTCAATAGTACCACCATCGAAGGGCACACCTCGAATCCTCTCTCTCTGTCTCTCAACCTCCTCTGGCTGTGTACACATCCTGAGCATTTATGCTCCAACCCTTGGTTCTACACCAGAGACGAAGGATCAATTCTATGAGGAGCTTGAGAGCACCATCAGAGAGATCCCCGCCACAGACCAACTGTATCTGCTTGGGGACTTTAACGCTCGTGTGGGAGCTGACCAAGAATCCTGGCCTACCAGCATTGGTCACTTTGGTGTTGGCAAACTAAACGAGAACGGACAGAGGCTTCTCGAACTGTGCTCGTATCACAACCTATGCGTCACCAACACGTTCTTCGCCACCAAGCCCCAACACAGAGTATCTTGGCGCCACCCCAGATCCCATCACTGGCACCAGCTGGACCTTGTTATCACACGAAGACCTCTCCTGAGCTGCGTCCTCACAACCCGCAGCTACCACAGTGCTGACTGTGACACTGACCATTCTGTGGTTGGTAGCAAGGTGCGTCTAAAACCCAAGCGCATACATCATTCCAAGCAGAAAGGACGCCCACGAATAAATGCAGACAGGACGACCATTCCTGATGCATGCGAGCGCTTTGCCAACCTTATGGAAGAGGCCCTACAGGAGTGCCCCGCAAACAGCGCCGAAGAGAGATGGAACCACATCTGTGACGCCATTTACAACTCAGCCATGGAAGCCTTCGGCAAGCGGGAAAGGCAAAGTCAAGACTGGTTTGTGGCCGGAATTGCTAAACTTGAACCAGCAATAGCAGCCAAGCGAGCAGCGCTGCTGAACTACAAGAGAGAACCCTCTGGGAGGACCCTCACCGCGCTCAGGAAGGCCAGAAATGACGCCCAACGCATAGCCCGGCGCAGTGCCAACGACTACTGGCTGAATCTCTGCCAGAGCATCCAGCTCGCCGCCGACTGCGGCAACGTCCGCGCTATGTATGATGGCATGAAGAAAGCCTTCGGTCCTAGCACCACCAAAATTGCACCTCTGAAATCAGCCACCGGCGCTGTTATCACGGACAGAGGAAGGCAGATGGAGAGGTGGGCAGAACACTACCAAGAGCTCTACTCAAGGGAAAATGTCGTCAGTGATGCAGCAATTGAGACCACCGGCGCCCTACCAACCATGGTAGAACTAGACTATCCGCCCCCGATTGACGATCTGAGCAATGCCATTGATGTCCTGGCCAGCGGAAAAGCCCCTGGCAAAGATGGCATCCCCCCTGAGGTCATCAAGGCTGGCAAGCGAACCGCCCTCCTCCACCACCTGCATGAGCTCCTACTTCAGTGTTGGGAAGAAGGAGCCGTCCCTCAGGAAATGCGTGACGCAAACATCATCACGCTATATAAGAACAAAGGAGACCGCAGCGACTGCAATAACTACCGCGGAATATCCCTACTCAATATCGTTGGGAAGGTCTTTGCCCGTGTGGTGCTAAAACGGTTGCAGACACTTGCCGAGCGAGTCTACCCTGAGGCACAGTGCGGTTTCAGATCGGAACGCTCAACCATCGATATGGTCTTTTCCCTCAGACAGCTGCAGGAGAAATGCCGTGAGCAGAGGCGACCACTGTACATCGCCTTCATCGATCTGACCAAGGCATTTGACCTGGTCAGCAGAAAAGGTCTATTCACACTGCTGCAGAAGATCGGATGTCCCCCAAAGCTCCTGAGAATGGTCATGTCCTTCCATGAGGGCACGTTCGGTACCGTCCAGTATGACGGCTCAACCTCAGACCCCTTTCCAATCAGAAGCGGCGTGAAACAGGGCTGTGTGCTTGCTCCTACCCTCTTCGGCATCTTCTTCTCCTTGCTACTGTCCTACGCCTTCAGACAGTCTGAGGATGGTGTGTACATCCATACCAGAAGTGATGGAGGTCTCTTCAACCTAGCCCGCCTCCGTGCAAAGACCAAAGTGCAAAGGGTCCTGATCAGAGAGCTGTTGTTTGCTGATGATGCTGCCCTGACTGCGCACACAGAGGAGGCGCTGCAGCGTCTCATCAACTGCTTTGCCCAGGCATGCAAAGAATTCGCTCTGACCATCAGCATCAAGAAGACTGAAGTCATGGGTCAGGATGTCAGTACCGCTCCCAGCATCTCCATCGGCGATCACACCCTTATGGTGGTGGAGGAGTTTACATACCTGGGCTCCACCATCTCAAGCAACTTGTCTCTGGACGCCGAACTAAGCAAGCGCATTGGCAAAGCCGCAACATCACTGGCCCGCCTCGGAAAGCGTGTCTGGGACAACTCCATGCTGACGACAAACACCAAGATGAAAGTCTACCAGGCCTGTGTTCTCAGCACGCTCCTTTACGGAAGCGAAGCGTGGACCCTGTATTCCCGCCAAGAACGCCGGCTCAACACCTTTCACATGCGTTGCCTCAGAAGGATCCTGGGCATCAGCTGGCATGACCGCATCCCCAACAAGGACGTACTGGCGCAAGCAGGTATTCCCAGCATGTTCGCCATGCTCAGCCAGAGACGACTTAGATGGCTGGGTCACGTCAGCAGGATGGATGACGGCCGAATACCCAAAGATGTGCTGTACTGCGAGCTCGCCACGGGATCCAGACCTGCAGGAAGACCTCTCCTCCGCTACAAGGACGTTTGTAAACGTGATATGACGGCGGGAGGCATCAACCCAGCAGACTGGGAAACGGTGGCCGCTGACCGCAACAGCTGGAGACACGCCGTCAAGACTGGCATCCAGGCCAGCGAGAGGAGGAGACGGGAGCAGTGGGAGGAGAGGAGAGAACGCAGACGACAGAGGATAGCGTCGGCATCCACAGAGCCACGCCAAGACTTCACTTGCGACAAGTGCAACAGAGCATGCGGCTCAAGGATCGGGCTCTACAGCCACAGAGTACGCTGCCTCTCAACCCCGGACTGACCAAACCTGGCGCACACCCCCATAGTCTCACGAGACTGACGGATGCCAACAAATCCTTCATATAATGGCATGTTTCCAGTTGTGATGTAATAGCCGTACTTCCAGTTCCACCCAAAATATGTTATGCCACAGGCAAAGCATATATAAAAACTGCTGGCGCTGAACCTCCAGGTTTTGGCATTAAAAACCCTCCAATAAAGCTGTGAGGTCCTTCAGTCAACCTGGAGGGATAAAAAATCGAATACAGGACGTTTTGTACCCTGGACGCAACGTACCCTAGTCGTTGTGTACCTCATTCAGTCGATTTGTACCTTTTCTACCCTACTAGGGTTAGAGTTAGGGTTAGAGTTAGGGTTAGGGTTAGGGTACGAAACGACTAGGTACGAAATGTCCAGGGCCCGTATTCACAATGGCGATTTATCGACGATTTATTTTAACCCCGATTTATCTCTAAACTCAGACGATTCCAACTGCCTGTTCCGCTCTCCCTTGGCTGGAAACCAGTATATATAGCAAAGCGCAACCTAGCATCCTCTGACGAGTGTACCTTATCTAACCAATCAAGATAACGCGGGGCTAGGGGATAAATCGAGTGTTTAAAAGATAAATTGCCGTTGTGAATACGGGCCCAGGATACGAAAAGACCGGCATCGTAAAAAAAATCCTTCTTTCTCCTTCACCAATGTTCTCGAAATTAATCATCCTCGAAAATCTCCTCAAAATTACGTCACGTTATTCGATGTCAAATGATTACGTCACACATTTTGCATTCGGACTCGGTTGTAGCGTTTTCTTTGCAACACCAAAACGTTAAAAAGGCACTTTCTTTTCAAACCTCGATTCTGAAAATTTGATACATTCAATCGGACCAAACTTCCAGTAAGTGTGCAAAATGTCAAGGAAATCCGTCCAGTATTTTTTTAAATATCAGCCGTTAAGTCGGGACAGACACACACACACACACACATACACACAGACAGATAAAGTCTGTAGGACCTCCAGTAAACCTGGAGGGATAAAGCTTATTCATTCTGCTTTGTTTTCTCTCATGAACTTTCCAAAGACTTGGTCCTTCCTGGAGCAATTTTCAGAGGGGCAATTCTCTCACTGTCATCTAACAGACTGCTTACCTGGAATTGGCCTTAGAACATGGGATGGTTTATTTGTCTCACTCTCTTTTGTCTTTTTTCCCCCCTCCATATTTACACATTATAGAAAGGATGTATTGAATGCATTAGGGATGTTGGAAAAGTTTATTCAGTCATTTAATTTACACCAAAAATTGCTTCTATGGGTTTGTTAGATATACATTTGATCCTCTGAAAATTCCCAAAATTGCTGTGTGCTTACTTCACAGGGTGCAGAGGTTCCCAAGACATCTCTAGTTCAAGTGATGCAGTTGGACCCAGAGTCCAGCAAGATTACCAAGATTACCTATATCCCTGTGGGCCTGCCAGACCTGGCGCCAAGCTCAGGACAGGACTGCAGGCAGCCTGTGTTGCCCAGCCCAGGTCCTGCCAGCAGAGAGAGGCTTGGCCCACAGGCCTGCCTGCCTGCCTGTGCTCCCTTCCCTGTGCTGCTGATAGGACCTCGGGAAAAAAAGCTTCTGTCCCAGCTGTGTCCCTTGAAGGCCGAGTCCATTAAGAAGGAAGTGCATCGGTCCTCCCTTCAGCATAACCTCAGTGTTGACTATGAAGAGCTGACTGTGCCTCCTGTTGCAGTGAAGAAGGAACCAATTGAAGAAGATGGATTTCAGAGCTATGACGAGAGAGGAGGGGCTTGGACTACACAGGAGAATGTAGCACCTCTAGTAGTAGTGAAGACAGAACCAGTGGATGAGGATGGCGGAATGCAGTGCTACAATGAGAGAGAAGTGGCTTGGCCTTCACAAGAAAATGCAGCACCTCTAGTAGCAGTGAAGACAGAACCAGTAGAGGAAGTTGGCAATGCTCAGTGCATTGAAGAGACAAAAGTATATAGGAAACGAAAGGCTCTCAGGATTGAATGAGTTGAAATATGATGAGAAGGGGGGGGGGGGGGGGGGGGGAGATTGGGGGATATTCCAATTTCCATGTGAAACTCACCATATATCCTAAACTAAAAGTTCTTTAAAAAGTCAAAGAAAAAAAGAAGTATTTCATTCCTGGTTTGCTATGAAAGTAATTTCCCTTGACCCCCACCACATCTGGACCCCCATCGGCTGTCTCTCGGCCCCCACCCCTACAAAGAACAGCCTATATCACTATATCATGTGTAGGAATATGTGTATCACGCTGGAGTTCATCAGAGTTCGAGGAGTTAAAAGTTGATAGATGAAAACATGTCTGATATTGACTCTTTGGACTAGTTTTGCAAAGATCAGTGAAATTTCCTCAAGGCCTCCCCTGGCAACAAATCTGTTTCTATTGGAAATATTGTGCTTGCAAGTCACAAAAATTGTTTTGGGCATGCTCAAACATAGCAACATTCTGGCAACTATGCTCTTTCCACAGGAAACCTTGCACTTGCAATTCCCGAAAGCAGTGTTCTGATGAGTGTCTGGGCAATAAAAGCATGTAGTTTTTATGTCCCTTGGATACATCCCCACATAGCCTATCAGATGGATTCCTGCTTGTGATGTAGCGGTAGACATGTGTCTAGCAGATGTCCTTACGGTGACCTAGCCTCACTGGATTATAAACTTTTGTGTCTTCTGCTACTGTCTGTCAGTTATAGGATGTCCTGATGCTGAAATAAGAATTTATTGTAGTTCTGGATCACTGTTTCTAATGTGTGCAGTTTATTGCGAAAAACCTGTTGTCATCACAAGGCATACAGCTGACTCAATCGAGTTAGAAAAAATCTAACACCAATTCTGTGTTGAATGACTGAAGGCAACGTGCACCTGATTGATACTCATCAGTGAGGCTGTCAAGATTGTTACACTAATAGTAATACCAAGACTTCAAATGATAATACAGCAACAACAGTTGAAATAACGGTGCCCTACAATTGTTGTTTCCATCCAATAAAGCCCCCCCAACTAAGAACAGTTGATGCCAGTTAATATTAGAATCAGTCTCTATCACACACATGTATGGAATGTGTGGGATTACCCAGTAAAATGTTTTGTAATAAACTGCTTGGCAATGCATGCCTGACTGGTAAATCCTACCATCAACCCAAATTGGCTGGTAAGTGTTGGGATTTGTGTCTCATGCAGTTTACCGCTTTGACATCCTTATGGGCATTTAGAGGTGTGGTATGACATTGTGCACCATTGTACACCAACTCTGTGTTGAATTACTGGGTCGAACGAACGAACGAACGAATCAGTTTATTGTCTAGGCCTGCGGCCCATCACAAGTACAATGATGCAATACAATGTGAAACAATATACATATTGGCCACCAACCCTATGTGTCTCAATACTCCCTTGTAATCACATACTGAGAGTTGTAATAATGCTCTTTATTGTTCTCTGCTTATTCTATATAAAAAAGAATCATTCTGTGTATCCTGCAAGATTGCCTTTCTTCTCATCAATGCATGGTAGAGGTAGGTGGCGACTCCTCTTATCACATAAGTATCTCTGTTACAGATGAGCTGTACAAATGGGTCCTCCATTTCTTCATTTACAAATGGTATGATATATCTTACTTGTAGGTCGTACAAAGCTGGACAATGCAAAAGAAAATGCCTTTCGTCTTCATCTTTCTCTCTGCAATTGGGACACAAGGTTACATCGTTACCTCGACTGTAGCTATGCTTGTGAATGAACAGGTCTCTGATTCCCATCGAGATGTGACATTTTGCCCTTTCGTAATTATGCTTTTTCGTGTTTGAAGGCTATGCACTGCCTTTGCTGGCTGTTGGGCTGTGGGACTAGATTTTATTGATTTAATCTCACTAGTTTAGTGAATTATACTATACTCCGCTGTCGTGGAGAGTTCTATTACCATGATGGAAGTGTTTCTTAACGTTGTGGCCTTATATAGCCTACAAGGCTGATAGGCCCTTAAACTCCATCCATCCATCCATCTGAAGATTTTTCTATCCAACGCAACAAGGTAAGATTCTGAACCGAAAACGAGCTTGAATTCTTTGTATAGGGAATAGCGTGGACTCATACTATACTTAAGCCACAACTGCTGTGTGAACTCGTCAATGAGCCGTTCTCTTAAATTTTTCTTAACCTCTCGTTTGTTGACCGCTCGCTGACTGTGATATCCACACCTCTGACAAACCATATTTGGCTAATATGCATTTGATTTTGGATGCCCAGTTGCTTCTCTCCATGTTCTTCAACATGGATAAGTACACTACCCATGGGTATCAATCATTTTCCGTTCTAAGTAGCTTGAACCAGTATTTCATTGATCTCAGCATTGCATTAATGTATAACGGATATCTTCCCGTCTCTCCATAAACCAGAGCGTTGGGAGTTCTTGAACTTACATTTAAGTATTGTTTCAATGCTGTCAAATGTACACTTTCTATTATTTCGCAATTGTCGACACCCCATATCTCTGAAGCATACAAGAGGATAGGCTGGATCTGTACATCAACAATTTTGTTAAAGACATTCGGTGCTACATGTGCCAGCTGTCGTAATACTTTCATGATCTTCGCGACCGCAGCCCTTCCACGAAATGCCAAATCTGCCAGGATTGAGTTTGTGCAGATCTTAGTGGACAACGTCACTCCCAGATATCTGTACGAAGGGACAATGTCAAGTTTTTGCCCTTTCAAATACCACACCTCGTGTCCTGCCACGTGACCTCCCATGCGGAATATCATCACTTTAGTCTTCTGCGCATTCACTATCAAACCTAGTCTGTTGGCAGCTGCTTCTAGGTTACATATTTGGTTCTGCAATCCTGGAACCGTATCTGACAGGAGTGCAACATCGTCCGCAAACAAAAGTACGAAAATTTCCACACCATTGGCAACCAGCTGCACCCCGTGCCTACCCTTTTCTTTTATCTCTTTCGTAAGTGACGTCATCAACATGGAAAAAAGTAATGGACTCAATTTGCAGCCCTGTTTCAAGCCGCCAGGGCTGCTGAAGAAGTCAGAGGTCATTCCGTCACATTTGACGCAACATTTCACACATTCATATATCGATTGCAACATACTGCCCATCCTGCCAGTCATACCAAGTTGAACAAGAACATTCCATAAGGTCTGGCGATCAACTGTATCAAACGCCTTGGTAAAATCAACAAATGCTACATACAGTTTTACAGATTTACAGCAGTGGGCAGATGCCTATGACATTATTGGGGAAGAACAAGTGGGTTTTTGAAGAGGGTATTCAACTATTGATGTTTTTGTGTTACACAGTGTTGTACAAAGGTATCTGTTTAGACACAGAATGACTGGGTGGAGAGCAGAGGAAATAACGGATCTAGGATGCAATTTCACACCATAGTGTTTTTCTCGCTTTATTTGTGGGAAACTGGTTAGTTGGGGACTTGTGAATCAAAAGAAATACCACAATATCGCTATGAGCACAATGTTATAGGGAAAGTTGGAAGGATATCTATCAACACACTCCGTCTAGTGTAATACATGTGGCCACGTGGTATCATGGTTGATTACCACTCGATTGACCCAGGCTCATTTTCCTGGCCGATGACCTCGTTGGTATTTTGTTAGTCTTTCAGCGGAGACCAATCTACCACTGTATGACCCCCCACCTCTCTCTCTCTCACTCTCTTTGTCCCTCCCTCCTTCCCTCCCTCTCCCTCCATCCCTCCAAAGGGTTGGGAGTAAGAATAGACCCACCGCATTTTCCAACGAATAATGTGGGAAATGGATATTTATTTTGCTCTTTTTCTAAACAGCTCTAATTATATTTCGTGATCAGTGGTCTTACATAGCCTACAAAGGCTGATAGGCCATGAAACTGTCTGTCTGTCTCTCTCTGTATCTGTCTCTCTCTGTCTGTCTGTCTCTGTCTCTCTCTGTCTCTGTCTGTCTCTGTCTCTGTCTGTCTCTCTCTATGTCTCTGTCTCTCTCTGTCTCTGTCTCTGTTGCTCCCCGTCTCTGTCTCTCTCTGTGTCTCTGTTGCTCCCTGTCTCTCTCTCTCTCTCTCTCTCTCTCTCTCTCTCTCTCTCTCTCTCTCTCTCTCACACCCTCACCCCAGACCGTTGCCCTTCTGAGCTTTGCTGTCGGGGTGTTCAATGCTGCCGCCTCGGCCCCCCCGCCCCCGCCTCCCCCCCCCCCCGCCCCCGCCTCCACCCCCCCCCCCCCCCCCCCTCCCCCCCCCCCCCTGCCTCCCCCCACCTTGCCTCCCCCCCTCCCCACGGGATTTGCTGCCGAATGCACTCAGTGTGACCTTCAGTGTTCATGTTTCAGACGCCCTCCATACCATGGTAGCCATGGTAGTGCATCCATAATTATGTACAATGTAGATGCATATAAGTTAGTCTCGTTTTGGCCGGGAAGTAATGTCTATTTACAAGTAAATATAAGGCGCGCGCGCGCACACATACACACGCCAAAACTGTCGTGTGATTAGGAAAATCAACATGAAATGATGTCCACTGAAGATCATCGATGCAAAAATTAAGTGTAGAAAGAAAGAAAAATCCAGGTAGTTAATTGGCGCCATTTCCCCGCATCATTGCATCCGTACAAACACGAGAAAACGTACTCAAGGTAACGCTATCAAAACACGTTTGCGCTGCGCCCTCGCGTAATTTTGCTGACGAGATAAGAGACAAGACTCAGCACAAGGTGACGTTTCCATGCCTTTATTATGATAAAACAAACATCCTGTGCATAACGCCCCTGAACTTGAGGCTGCTCGGATCCATACCCGTCCATTGCGCCATACGATCCCCCAATGGTTTGGGGGTGAATATAGACCCACTGCGATTCGTAAGAAGCGAATGACGGGAATATCATTTATTGACTTGCTCCGAAAAGCTCCAGTAATTTTCGTGATTTTAGCTGAATCGCGGTAAACGTTCATTTATGTATTCATTCATTCATTCATTCATTCATTCATTCATTCATCATACACATGCAAAGACCATGCAGAGAACCCGATCCTCGCCAAGAAAGGTGTAGGCCACTAAGACCACAGAGATTGACACAGTGGAAGAGAGCTATGATCATTGAGGCGGTATGAATTATCAAAGAAAAATCGCCCGCACTGTGATGAGGTGCACCTATCACCATCACCGAGTGTATTGTACATCTACTGTGTTCATGTCATAAGGTGCACCTATCAACAAGTGTATTTTACGTCTGCTGTGCTCATCCTCTATTCAGTTATTTCCGCTGCTGTATCTTCCCAACCCCCTATCCTCGGCTAGTGAACCGCTCCCCTCAGTTTGCAGAAGTGCCAGATTATCAGCACCCACCCACACCTCTCCGCCCTTCCCCCCCCCCCCCCCCCCCCCCCCTGTTTCTCTCCATAATTACCCCCTTCCCCGTCCTTGCGTGGGCTGTGGTCTGATTGTTCCCGGCTGCCCTGTGGGTCGCTGCTCTGTCGGTCGTTGTCGGCACCCACCCACGCACCTTTCTGCCCTCCCCCTGTTTCTTTCCATAGCTACCCCCCTCTCCTCTTTTGCTGGAAGAAGAGAACTTCCGCCCTTTGTCTCTCCCCCATCGCCAGTGTTGGATCTTTCTGCTCTCAACCGCTTTCTGCCCAGCATCCACTTCAAGATGGAGACCCCTCTCTCGATCCGCCAAGCCGTACGGAGAGGCGATTGGGCTGCATCCATAGACTTACAAGATGCTTATTACCATATCCTTGTCCACAAAGGGGACAGACGGTTTCTGAGGTTTGTTTGGAGGGACAGGGTTCTGGAGTTCAGGACCCTACCGTTCGGCCTCTCCTTGGCCCCCATGGTATTCACAAAGGTGGTCAGGGAGCTAGCAGGTCTCGCGCGAGGGCGAGGCAATCGAGTAATCTGCTATCTGGACGATTGGCTCGTCCTGGCCGAATCAAGGGCTCTTTGCGCTGCCCACGCAGAGGAACTTATTGCCCTCGCTCAAAGTCTCGGCTTTGTCCTAAATGAGGAAAAGTGCGACCTGATTTCCCTCCCAAGAATTCACCTTTCTGGGAATGTCTTTCGACACGAGGTCCTGCATAGTGCGCCCGTCAGAATTACGGATCACGAAGCTCCTGGCCACTCTGGCCTCTCTCAGAGCCAGTCAGTCTGCCTCAGCCCAAGCGCTGTCTTCCCTGTTGGGACAATTGGAGTCCCTAGCTTCTCTGGTCCCCCTTGGCAGGCTCCACAAGCGGCCTTTACAGAGGGGATTCAGGCAGCGCTGGTCCCAGTCTTCCCAGCCATGGGATTTTTCCATCATTTTGGGGGATTGGTTCCTGGCAGCTACGGAGGTTTGGCTGGCCCAGGACTTTCTACGAGCAGGTGTACTGATCTCTCCACCAGTTCCAGAGGTGGAGCTATACACAGATGCTTCCAGCAGGGGATGGGGGGGTCATGCCGACTCGCTGAGCACCTCGGGGACTTGGACGCCAGCAGAGTCCTCCCTTCACATCAATCTCCTAGAAATGATGGCCGTGTCTCGGTCCCTGATAGCCTTCCAGGGGTATCTCAAGAACAAGTCAGTTCTGTTGTTCACGGACAACACAACTGTCTCTTTCTACCTGAACAAGCAAGGAGGAGCCCGCTCCCAGTCGCTGTCCCGGGCTGCAGAAGAGACTTTGCTTTGGTGCCAAAGTCAGGGGATCGTCCTCCTGGCTCGGCACATCCCCGGCAAACTGAATATTCTGGCAGACTCTCTGAGCAGATCGCATTGCGTGCTGCAGACAGAGTGGACTCTGAGTCCCGAAGTCCTCAAGCCGGTATGGCAGATCTGGTACAAGCCCATGGTCGATTTATTCGCGACCAGGTTCAACTTCAGGCTTCCTGTATACGTCAGTCCGGTGCCAGACCCTCAAGCTCTGGCCATAGATGCCTTTTCCATCTCGTGGACGGGCATGTGGGGGTATGCCTTCCCCCCTCTTCCGATTCTTCCCAAGGTCATCCGGAAAGCCAGGACGGAGAAAGCTGCCCTAATCCTGGTGGCTCCCTTCTGGCCCAAGCAACCGTGGTTTCCAGAGCTGTTGGAGCTTTGCCACGAGCAACCGTTGGAGTTGACAGTGCGACCCAGTTCCCTTCGGCAGCCCCGGTCAGGCATCCGTCACCAAGATCCGAGTCTTCTTCGACTTCACGCCTGGAAACTGTGCGGGCAGCATTGCGTTCATCTGGATCCTCCGATCGTGTCATAGAGTTGATTTGTCAGGCCCGTCGCAGCGGTACCGAAGCTGTCTATGGGCACAAGTGGGCCAGGTGGCTGGCTTGGTGCAGGGATAAGAGTGTAGAGCCCACTCATCCCTCTTCTGCGGAATTGGCCAATTTCTTGGCCTGGCTGTCGTCAGATCAAGGCCTCTCCGCTAGCACAGTCAGGGGTTATCGGTCTGCCATCTCCACCACTGTGCGTCAGTTAGGGGGTACAGGCTTTTCCGAGGATCAGCTCTTACGGGACCTTTCACGTGCCTTACTGCTGAAAGAGTCTCGTTCCCCGCGGAGGGTCCCAATGTGGGATTTGTTCCTTGTTCTCTCTGTCTTGAAGTCCGCTCCTTTCGAGCCTCTCTCTCAAGCTCCTCTTAAGCTCCTGACTTATAAGACAGTGTTTCTGCTGACGCTAGCTTCAAGCCGTCGCAGAAGTGAGTTGCACGCCTTAAGTGGCCTGGCAACTGACATCGCTTTCGAACCGGATGGTTCTGCGTCTCTACGCTTTCTCCCAGAGTTCCTTGCGAAGAACCAGACTCCGGGCGTTCCTTCTCCTCTCCTCGGAATCAAACCTCTGCCGCTGGCTGAGGATGATGTGGATTACAGCCTCTGCCCTGTTCGCGCTCTGAGGCTGTACCTAGAGCGGACCCGCTCTAGACGGGTGGCTCCCCTTCGACGCCTTTTCCTCTCTCTTAATGAGGATTATCACAAGGACATTTCGGCCGGTACAGTCTCTCGATGGATCTCGGAGACCGTGCTACAAGCATACAAGTCTTCCCTTGCTGAGACCCCAGCTTCATCTCCCAGAGCGCATGAGCTGCGGGCGTTGGCGTCTTCTGCCGCATTCCACTCTGCACCTCTTCGTCAAGTGCTTGATGCGGCTTTCTGGCGTTCGGAGGGTCCCTTCCTACGCCATTACCTGCGGGATCTCCGACGTCAACGTGCAGACGGTTCCTTTGGGATTTCCTTTGTGGCTGCTGGCGCTATACTGCCCTCTCCAGTCACCTCCGTCTAAGTTAAGGTATGTGGTTTAAGATTTTTTACCCGCCTCCTTTTCTTTGAAGTCTGCACTTGTGAGATATGGTAAGATTTGTGAAGTTAAAATAGAATTTTTAATCTAAAATTCAGTTTAACAAGCATACTTACCATATCTCATGCCTTAGTCCCTCCCTTCCTCCCTGCTTCTGAGAGTTCCTGTCTTAAATGGCGGCTCTTTAGAGAAGGTTTATGGGATTGATCATGTGATCAGGGGAGGTGACTGGGGCAGTTGTTTGTCTTGGTTTCGCCGAATTTGCTCGCGGAGCGAGATTAATGCACTTGTGAGATATGGTAAGTATGCTTGTTAAACTGAATTTTAGATTTAAAATTCTATGTTTGTCTCCATAGCTACCCCCCTCTCCTCTTTTGCCGGAAGAAGATAACTTCCGCCCTTTGTCTGAACGCCTCCCGGAAGTGAATCCTTCCGATTCTGCATTGTTCTTACTCCTGTCCATCCAGATAAATAGAGGCTGCAGTGCTTGCTGAGACAGACCCGATTGCATCTGGGTGAGAGATAGATCATTTTACCACCAGGGTCCAGAAGTTTATGTACTAAGAACTTGTAATGACGGCCAATAAAGAGTGGAAAGGAACTCGACTTCGCCCCTGCGTCTTACTTGACTCCAACCTTACCACCGACCACCACAGCACAATATGGACATCTTCAATAATGCTTGGACGGTGCAAAGAATGTCCATCTCATCAAGCAAATTCGTCTAGTGAACTAAATTAAACATAAAGCTCTTTGTTTTGAGACCAGTTGCCATGATACACAGCCACAACTGATAATTCTCTTTTCCCGTTATAATGCATTCCTTCCTCTTACATAACCAATCAGGACGCAGAACTAGACCGAAGCCGAGTCATGATTGGCTGGACAAGATTACTACTAGGGCGAAGTAGGCGTAAGCGTCGCTCGATTAAAACGGGCCGCTCAGCAATCAACACGTGACCAGTAGTAGCTAGCAGTCACATGCTCAAAAGTAAAACTGCATGGAGATATTTACTGATGGACAGGACTGTAGGATGAACAGGCCCAAAATGGCCTCAAGCATCTTACAAGTACAAGTACAAGTAATCATGCAAAGTGCTAAATTGACTCGACGCCACGAAATGAGTTGCACTGTGCCCTCGGTCGAGTTTGTAGTAGCCCTATGTGGCATTTCTGAAATCTTTTCATGCTCTCTAACTGGTGAAAATTTGGTGAATCGGACGATTTGGTGCGACGCATAAGCAGTTCCTTGAAAACAACATTACTTTTTTTTTAACCCTATAAAAACCGGCGGTGAGAGCTCAGTCACTTAGGCCTTTTACCATATATAAAAAATCATGCCCTACTTTATCCACACACACAAAACTAAACACCAATTTCAAAACTGTAGATCGACATATTTATCAGGTTGTGAAAACAAACAAGTGGCCGCAGTTCAGTTTTCTGCTGAGATCTCGGAGCTGACAACCAGGCCCACCACCCACTGCAGTGGACTGCAGCTCCACTTCACAAGAAGGGATACCCCCCTGAGGGTTTGGGGTAAGGTTTGACCCACTGCGTCTCCCTACACGTTTAGTAGGAGGCGAATGAAAAGGGAATCGAAGCTTGACTTTCTCCCACTGTGGCATTGTCTTGTGATTTTCGGGGGTGATAGATAGCTTATAGAGGCTGATAAGCTGTAAATCTCTATAGGCCGTAATGCCCCATGCACTCGAGTGGTGTGAACTCTGATCACGGGGCTTATTCAAGGCATGGTCGCGTGTAGACTTTCACTGCACTGGTGAAGGAACCTGCTTGGCTCCGAGGGCTATTTTTGGACGAGGATCTCTTTTCTTCTTTTTTCCTATGTGCAATCAATGCACTTTTTCCTTCTGGCGTCATTCATTACATCATTAAACTGACCATGGGAATGGGGTATGTTGGCCAGTGTAACATTGTCAAGACATTTAAACAAACCCAGATTTTTCCCATCCCAGGGATAGAACCACGGAACTGCGCTTTGCTCAAGTAGCACTATAGTAACCTGTAGTTACCGCGGGGTCAACTCGAGCGTTTGCGACTAAGGCCGAGATGGTACCAGTGTAAACTATCATGTCAGCAGTGCGGGACGCTCTAGTCCAGTGGTCAGAGCACTCGACCCCTGCAGTTTGAGGCGAGCAGGAGCAGGGTTCGAAGCTGAGGAGACTCTTAGAGTTGTCTCCTCGGGTAAGGTGCAAAATTTGTATCGCCTCTTCCCATCCTTGAGTAATAGCAGATACCTGTGGTTGCAGGGTCGACACTGCACTCTACAGAGTGATTACTGCCTGATGCGACCACCGATGCCTGGCTATCTGCATCCGAACCAAATGGCAAAGTGTCTGTCATTACGTGCCAGTAAAGATTTTATTGAGGCCCATTGATAAGAGGTAATTAGTGTAAAGCAGTGATATGGACGATGAGTCGCTATGTAATCCAACACCTTTACCTCTTTATCATGGCCATTAGCAGGTTGCTGTTTAGACATACTGGAACTTGTGCACAACCTCTTTTCGAGCAAGTCTTTACCTCCAATTCTATTATGATATTGTGGAGGATATACCTGTACACATTCAAAGTCTTTGTGTTTTCATCTGTCAGTATGGCCTTTGTGTATGCTTGTCGGTTTGTCTCTTTGCCCATCGGTCTCTGTGTGTCTGCCTCATCCACCCACTCCCATCCACCCACTCTCTCTTTCTTTCACACACACATGCGCGCGCACTCACACACACACACACACACACACATTCCTCACTCTCTTCAGTCACCCATCTCCTGAAAATGCATGCGTCAACACATTGACTATTTTGTTCCATAATTGAGGTAAGGTACTTTCAAATTTATATAATAGATTCGGAGATAGAGAGACGGAGGGGAAAAGAGGAGTTTAATCGGACACTACTTTCAATAAATCAACACATTCAACACAGGCGCGGCATGAATCAACACATCAAACACAGACATGGAAGTTAAAGAATGTGACAACACAAAACCATGGGAATGATCTTGCGGGCGAGCGGTGACTTATTCCGGTCTATTAAACTTGCAGGGCGGTCTCTCGATGCCCTACACCAGAAACACAACGATCCACAATCACAAACAAGGTCTGAAGTTCACAGAAATCAGTCAGTCGGTCAATGGCCTGACATTGAAGCCACGGCACTGCTTGCTTGGGGAGGAGGCCGTAGGGGTGGGGGCGCATTGTGCCATTGAAACCAACGTGCCCAGTGCTGGGAGTGCTGTGAACAGCCTGACCTCACTATTTCTAGGCGGAGTGAACTATCTTGCTACATACAATCTTTGCTCTCGCTGCGCACTCTTTCTGTGCTCTCTACATGTTCTGCGGTGCTTTCCCTGCACTCGCACAGCACTCTACTATCCCTGCACTCTCATGGCACTCTCTCTGTGCTCTCCCTGCACTCGCATGGCACTCTCTGTGTGCACTCTCCCTGTGCTCTCTACATGCTCTGCGGTGCTCTCCCCACACTCGCACGGCGCTCTGTATGCTATTCCTGCACTCTCACATAGCTCTCTGTGTGCTATCCCTGCACTCTCAGAGCTCTCTGTATGCTATCCCTGCACTCTCAGAGCTCTCTGTGTGCTCTCCCTGCACTCCCACAGAGCTCTCTGTGTGCTCTCCCTGCACTCTCACAGAGCTCTCTGTGTGCTCTCCCTGCACTCTCACAGAGCTCTCTGTGTGCTCTCCCTGCACTCTCAGAGCTCTCTGTATGCTCTCCCTGCACTCTCACGGTATCTCCCAATCGCAAGTATGGAAGCCCTTCTGACAGGGATGGACAGGTGTAGACCGCTAAAGGGGGTAGTCAAAATAAGGTCTACTTCATGGAGAACTCACACCAAGACCGGAAGCTAACTCTTCTGTTAAACAGCATGCCTCTTCATTTGATTAAGATAGACAGATGGACAAATAAGGCAAAACAGAGAATGGGGGAGATGCTGATAAGGACTCCCTTGATGAATGTTCCCTGTGAGTGGTCTCGCAGTTGCCACTAGAGCAATTTCCATGCATGACCTTGCCAAGTCATAGGGTGAGATGCCCTTTAACCACCTGCACTGCAAGATCAACATCTTTCCATAGGAGCTTCTGATGGAACCAGAACTTAAAAGCCATTCTGTACATTGATCACAGGTTTAAGATTTAGGGATTATGGTCTTGGAGAAAATGCCGTATCCATTCCCCAGCTGATGGATTGAGAGAACAAAATAGGGTATTGTTGCCCATGAATTACCACAGACTGGCAATTTGGCATCACAAGATTTAAAATTTTGGGCCATTTGGTTTCTTGCCAAAGCTCGAGTATTTGGCCTAGACAAGTGACCACTCAGCCAACACCAATCACAACAGTAACTCATGTTTCTATGACTTGACTTTTCTTCAGTCTTTCTTCCATGCATCAAAGACCTTTGTAGCTGGCCAGAACCTGCTCTAGAGTGACAAATCCATCCATGAAATGCTCTTCACTCAGTCCATGTTTTGTATACTGATGGACATAAGCACGTGAAGAAAACATCTTCCACGCCCGACTGATGACTTGTGAAAGTGGAGTAACCACTGACTGGCCATTGTCCAGCAGGCATGCTGACCTCGGGTACCCAGAAAAAGCACGTGGCTGGGTAAACAGAGACAGAGTCTCTTCCTGCGGCATCCAACTGGTGTAGAGTCTCGGATCTCTGAATGCTGTGACATCAGCTGAGTCCACATGCTGTCCTCGAAGGATGAGAGTACTGGCTATGGACTGGTTGTGGCGCACTGTTCCTCGGGGAGATTCTTCCCCAGCTGTCACTTGCCAGTTGATGCCTGCCAGAGAGAAAGATCAGATGCCAATTGGCAACAGGACCAGAGGGTTGGGTGACAACCATCAGCCACAGTCTAGTCAAACCAAAGAGAAAGAGGTACCTATTGGCAACAAGACCAGAAGGTAGAGTGACAGCCGACAGCCACAGATAAGCTTGTCAAGCCACAGAAAAAGAGATGCCAATTGGCAACAGGAACAGAGGGTTGGGTGACAGCCAAAAGCCACAGAGAGTCTAGTCAAGCCAAAGAAAAAGATATGCCAATTGGCAACAGGACCAGAGGGTTGAGTGACAGCCACCAGCCACAGAGTCTAGTCAAGCCAAAGAAAAAGATATGCCAATTGGCAACAGGACCAGAGGGTTGAGTGACAGCCAACAGCCACAGAGAGTCTAGTCAAGCCAGAGAGAAAGAGATGCCAATTGGCAATAAGACCAGAAGGTTGAGTGACAGCCGACAGCCACAGAATCTAGGCAAGCCATAGAAAAAGAAATTTTAGTATCTGACAAGACCAGAGAGTTGAGTAAAAATGAGTAAAACCCATCAGCCACAGAGAGTATAAGTGAGGCTGCTTTATGAATTTTGTGTCCTCAAACCTGACAAATTTTGCATCACTGCATCAGAAAATACACAAAGGCACAATTGATCTTAAAATTACATTGTCATATAACAATGATCAATTTGATTAAATTTGCATTGATGGACTAAAAAGATCCAAGTTTTTCCAATATTTTGAAAGCTCCATTGTCTCAAATTGTAAAAGATGGAAAATCACTCTAGTGTTTACACAAGTAATTGAGATGGCCTCCACACTAAAGCTGTTACAGGACATTCATTTCCATTCTGTGTGTACCATATGGACATGGTGCCTGATTGTCTTCACTAAAGCTGTTACAAGACATTCATTTCCATTCTGTGTGTGTACCATATGGACATGGTGCCTGATTGTCTTCACTAAAGCTGTTACAGGACATTCATTTCCATTCTGTGTGTGTACCATATGGACATGGTGCCTGATTGTCTTCTTCTTCACTTCACTTGTCCCATAGTCTGGACGACCGTTGGGGCACCACAGATGATCTGGCAACCAGCTCTCTCCATTCCTCTCGCCTCTCGGACTGTCTCAAAGCTTCGCTGAGCCTCATCCCTGTCCATTCTGAGACGTTGTCCTCCCATCTTTTCCTTTGTCTGCCTCTCCTCCTCCCTCCCCTTACTGTGCCTTGTAGCACAGTCTTGGCAAGCCCTGACGATCGTGAGACGTGCCCATACCACTTTAGTTTGCGTCTTTTCACAGTGGTCAGTAGTTCTTCATGGGGCCCGATGGCTTGCCTGATTCTGTTTCGGACTTCCTCGTTTGTGATGCGGTCTTTGTAGGAGATGCCGAGGAGTCGTCGAAAGCATCTCATTTCCATGGCCTGTATCCTTCTCTCCAAGTCAGCTGTTAGTGTCCATGACTCACAGGCATACAAAAATATGGACATGACCAGGGCGCGCATCAGTCTGATCTTTGAGCTGAGGACTATGTTCCTGTCCTTCCAGATGGTCTTGAGTTTTGTGAGTGCTGCTGTGGTCTGAGCAATTCTGGCAAGTATTTCAGGTTTGGATCCTGCATCTGTGACAATTGCTCCCAGGTATTTGAAGCTGTTGATGGTTTTCAGTTTCTCGCCACATATCTTGATGCCAGTGCTGATGCCGTTGATGTTGTTGGTCATCAGTTTGGTTTTCTCTGCACTGATCTGCATGCCAAAATTTGTGGAGGTTGTGTCTAAGCGCTCCACTAAGTTCTCCAGCTCCTTTTCACTTCCAGCCAGGCCATCTTAGTCGTCAGCAAAACGTAGGTTTGTGATTGTTCTGCCGCCAATTCTGACTGTCCCCTCGTGGTCTTTTAGGGCATCAGTCATTATTCTTTCCAGGAAGATGAAGAGGGTGGGAGAGAGCAAACAGCCTTGTCTCACTCTGACTGTGGTTCTGTCCACGAAGACGTGGAAGAGGTCCTGTTGGTGTTGTAGGTACCTCTCGCACAGTATTCTGAGGTTGTAGATCTGCTCTGTTGTACTGCGCCCTTGTCTGAAGCCTGCCTGTTCTTCAGCGATGATCTTCTCTGCTTGTGGCTTCAGTCTGTTCAGTAAGATCTTCAGCATGACTTTGCTAGAGTGGCTGATGAGGCTGATAGTTCTGTAGTTCTGGCATAGCTGTAAGTTGCCTTTCTTGGGGAGGGTGATGATGAGGGACTGCGTCCATGGTGTGGGCCACTCCCCCGTCTGCCAGATCTTGTTGCAGATGGTCAGTAAAGCACTGATCCTGCTGACTTCCCCTTCTTCAGCAATTTCATTGCTGCTTCCACTTCTACATGAAGGATGGGGTGGTCGTCGTTGTTGGTTGTTGGAGGGACATTCGGTACCTCTGGGTCTCCCGTGGTTCTGTAGTTGTAGAAATCTGAGAAGTATTCTGTCCACCTCTTTAAGATGTCTTGTTCTTTCGTCAGACACTTTCCGTCCTTGTCTTGTATTGTGGTGGTTCGCCCTTGCTTTGTGCTGGTCAGATCTTTCACCAGCTGGTAGGCTT
>JAWQFJ010024172.1:0-15704 GCA_034096865.1 Theodoxus fluviatilis | reverse complement strand
GAGGCTCAGCGAAGCCTTGAGACAGTCCGAGAGGCAAGAGGAATGGAGAGAGCTGGTTGCCAGATCATCTGTGATGCCCCAAGGGTCGTCCAGACTACAGGACAAGTGAAGTGAAGAGGCTACACAAGTCGTAGGAACTTGTTCGGCTTGATGAGAGGGTGGTTGTTATGAACCGAATGTGCCTGTTGGTGTGTGCACGTGATTTTGTTTTTGGTTGTGATTACTTTTAGCATGAGTTGGTGACGTGGTGGCTGAGGAGTGTTCAAGTGTGAGCGGATGATCCGATTGACTGTATATTTGTCGAGTGAAAGCGGTGTGCGACACTCGAGCGAATGAACCCCAGGGAGACGGGGTTCTTTTTCCTGGTGAACGAGTCCAGTAAGGCGAACTGAGACTTGGAGCTCTTCTGGCGGGGGCCGGTGTGGAGACTGTCGGTGAGGGCCGCTTGATCACCTATAGCGATTGTCGGCGGGGGCCGCAACGTTAGCGCCTTGTGCATTGGTGTTGGCCGAGGCTGTTGAGTGTATGCCGTACTGTGGGTGTGTTGAATACACCTCATTTATATATCTGTGCTGGTGTTTGTGTCTTTTTTTTCCATTGTGCGGGCTAGGCTAACCCTAGGCCCAGTTAGCCGGTCTGTATCATGAACATCCCATTGACCGATTCTGACATTCAAGCCCCCACAAACTACAATTGCGGCTCGAGGATATCTTTCCTGGAATCGCATTATAACGTCCTCCAGGAGTGCGATATTCGATGTCACATTTTTGTCTCTGTAGTACGGAGAATCGATGGGCGGGATATATGCACATATCAGTATAGTGTGTTTGAGGAGAGGGTTGCAAACACTTAAAGCTAGAGTGGTATCACAATCCGTGTCAAGACTGGTTACACAACCTGCTAGTGTGTTGTTCACTATCATCATGATTCCTCCTGATCTCCTGTCCTGTGAAGACAATTTACTTCCAGGGGAGTGCAGTACAAGATAGCCTTCAAAATGAATGCTGAAATCAAAGTTCGACGAAGAAAACGTCTCCATCAGACAGCAGATATCAAAGCCATGTATGTATTCCAGGAAACCGGGCTCTGCGAGATTAGAGGACAACACCTCAACATTCCAACACACTATTTCCACAGCCTTTCTAATAACACCTTTTTTCCTTCTTCCCTTTCATCTATTTCCGGAAATATGCCCCGGCCTCTCGTCAGAACTGTGTCTCCGGACGGTTTGCTTGGAGTGCCGACACGGATCTGCTCCGCAGTCTACCCTTCCATGCAGTCGCCGTGTTCGTTGAAACGACTGGGCGATGGCTGTTGCCAGCCTCAGCCTGCACCTTGTCCATAGTGGTACTCCTTCCAGGGGTGGCATCCGGAGCGTCTACGCCCGACGATTTGATTAGCCACTCTTCTATCATTTTCTGTCTTCGTTTCCTTCCGGATGTGTTTTTGGCTCTGTTCCACAGTGTCCACTGGATCTCCATCTGCAGTGAACACTTTCTCACTCCTGTTTTTTCTGACCCGTCAACCGAATCCACGATTTCGTCTGACGGATTTCCCTTGCTGGGGGCGAAAACCACTGAGTCGTGACATATATTTTCGTCTCGACTTTTTGTTGTTTGTCTTTGTTGTGACAGAGAATAATGACTCTCAGCAGGTTCATCAGGACCCGAAACACTTGCCTCGTTCCTGGACGTCAGTGCCGTTTTTATATTCTGCCATGTATTGACACCGTGATGAGGTTCAGGTGAGGGTCTCCTTCATTATCCTGGATGGCTTTCGACGGAACGCCACTGTCCCTCTTGAACGAGTCCTATTTTTCTTGAGGGTTCTCCAGGATCGCTGTCCTTTGCCTGCTGCCGATCCAAGATGCTCCTGTTCAGCGCAACTGTCTGGACGAACTCAGCAGTCGCACTGAACAGTTCGACCATCTGTGCTTTGCACCCTTGGATAGGCCAGAGGTGATCCACGGTGCTCTCGCTCAGCGTCACTGTCTGGATGAGCCCAGTAGTCACGCTGAACAGATCGACCATCTGTGCTTTGCACCCTTGGATAGGCCAGAGGTGATCCACGGTGCTCTCGCTCAGCGTCACTGTCTGGATGAGCCCAGTAGTCACGCTGAACAGATCGACCATCTGTACTTTGCACCTTTGAATAGGCTAGAGGTGACCATTAATGTTCATCCCGGAGTTCGAACTGTGGCACGTATTAGTTTCTGACATCTGTCCTTTTCCACTGTCTTCCTCGCTTCTAGTGCTTGGATCGACGACTGGGTCCAGCGTCACGGAACCACAGTTTGTTGTTCCGAAGAAAGGCTCGGTGTCCCTGCTCGCGTAAGTCCCTGAGGATTTTTGCCTGTTTGCTGGCGAGTTCTCTGGAAATTTGATTTCCTCTACTATGCAAAGCGTTTCTGTCGTACTTCAACAGGTAGAGCTTGTCCGAAAGTGTGCTTATCTCTACTATCAGAGGCCGTGGTTTGCGGTTGTTCCCTCTGGCAGTTTCCAACTGCTGATCACGGACAATGTCCTTTTCGGACCATGGGGTGCCAGGTAAGGCGTCGTGGAGCACACTCAGAACCATTTGCAAACATCTCCAGTAGGACTCATGTTCTTCTTCGTATACTCCGAAGAATTTGATGTGGTTCCTGATGGCTATGCTCTCGTTTTTGTCTGCCTGATCTTCACTCGAGATACGTTCTGAATATCAGCAGCGATGGCGTCTACTTCTGTTGTCAGATGTACAATTTCACTTTGGATGTTTTCCTGGTTTCTCGAGAGTTTTCTTGAGTCATGCTCGCAGAGGTTAGCTATTTTCATGACGGCTGCCTTCTGCTTTGAAAGTTCCGACTCCAGGCGATGAAACTTCCTCTGCATCGTAATCTCGAGGTTCTTGAACTTTTATTCCCCCTCTGCTGCTAGTAAACCCTCCTCTACGTGCATTTGCCCTAGTTACTCAAGGGACTCGCCGGCAGAATCTGTTTCTGACCTCCCAGAATTAGTTGGTCCCGGGTTGGCCTCCATGTCGCCTGCCATGAGGATATGGGCTGACAGGTCATGGAGGTTCTGCACTGAGGAGCTGTCTTGTAGTGCAGCAGCCACCGTGAGAGCGCCATACAGCACCAAGGCGAAAAGGCCTGCTATGGCCAAAAGCTGAGTCAGCACCAAGAGCAAAGTAAGTGAAAAGCGAGAGAAAAGCAAGAGAAAAGCACGTGCAGATAGAGCTTTCTCTTGGAGTGAACGGAAACCGTCAGTGGTTTTGCGTGCAGACACGCCTGTGGACCGAGTTCCCTCATAACTTGCACGCCCCACATGTGCGCCTATCAGTTCAGTTCAGTTCAGTCTCTTAACCCTGAGATGAGTTGTCGCCATATCGACCAACGTAAGGATATGTTTGTATCCCCTGGAAGAAGGAGGAGTCAATGGGCCCACGATATCCACGGCAACCCTTTGGAACGGGGTATCAATGAGTGGAGTCTTCTGCAAGGGAACGTGCTTCACCCTCCCTTTTGGAGCAGTCCGCTGACACACCCCACACGAGTGACAGTAGAGCGCCACATCCCTATGGTATCCAGGCCAATAGAAAAAGGGTTTCAATCGGTTCATGGTAATACGAATTCCTTGATGACCCGAGAAGGTACTGTCATGAACCGCAATAAGCACTGACTGGCGCAATTCCACGGGAACCACCAATTGACAACTCGTCGAGCCTTGAGACTTGTGAATCAATTGTCGTTACAAGAGACCGTCTCTGATCTGGAAAGAAACGATAGTTCGAGATCCCTCCTCTCGATGCTGGTCTTTGGCCTTTTAGAAGCATGGGATAAGAGAAACATCAGCCCTCTGCAAAGACTGCACCCTCTGAGGGGTAATGTCTAACTGAGGCCATTTTGCCGTAAGTAGAGGACGGAAGGGCTTCACCTCAGCCTGAGCCTGTGCCCTCGTCTGCACAGCCCCTACTATCTCTGTGCATTGGAACTGAGCTCCCGGAATCATACCCAGAATGACGTCACATACGGGATTATCGATAACGCAAGCATCAACCTCCCCCTTGAAAACTGGAATATCCAATCTGACCCGGGCGACTGGTAACTCGACAATATCGCCTGCGAACTGTCGACAACACAGCACGCGAGCAGTGATTTGATCCGGAGTAAGGATCACAATGAGTCAAGCATAACCTGAACCGGACGTCCATTCAACCGACCCGAGCAGACTTGCAAAGAACTGGGTACGTCATGCTCAGACGCCATGGCAAAGCTGACGTCAGGCATCTGATCCCGACTGCCGGACGACGCAAACTCCCGTGAGTCTCCACACGGCACCACGACACAAGATGCCGTAACCTGACTCAGTACTCGACAATAGACCATATTTTTATATTAGACTTCATGATCTTGAAGTATGTGTATGGTCATAGGTGTGGAAAGCTGTACATTGCATTTGTCGATTACAGAAAGGCTTTTGATACTGTCAGTCGTAAGCAGCTATGGAAAGTTCTTAATGACGCACGTCTTTCGACAAAATTTATTTTGATGTTAAAGGCCATCAATACCAATGTGCAATCGTGCGTTCGCTGAGGGCACGAGCATTCTAGTAGACTAGAGACTTCGTCAATACTGACTCGGGCTCACAGAATGAGGGCACGAGCATTCTAGTAGACCAGAGACTTCGTCAATACTGACTCGGGTTCACAGAATGGGGGCACGAGCTGTCCGAGTTCTTTGGTTGTTCAGCCGGCGTGAAACAAGGGGCATTTGAGAATCCTTCAATTGTTTTTCTTTATACATAAACTCAGTCGCAGAATATGTGCGAAGTAAGGGCAAACATGGTGTTCAGTTGGTACCTGGTATGACGGAGGTATTTCTTTTGCTGTTTGATGATGATGTCGTGCTTATATCGACTACGCTTGTTGGCCTTCAACATCAACTCAATAACTTGTGCATGTATCAAATATATTGAATCTTAAGGTTAACATCGAGAAAACCACAGTCATGGTGTTTAGAAGAGGCGGACATTTGGCTCTGGGTGAAAACTGGTAGCCTGCGTAGTATGAAAACGAAGGTGATTACGAACATGTTTGATGCACAAGTCCAATCAACCTCTCTGTATGCGTCAGAAATATGGGGACTCACAAAATGCCCAAAAGTGGAGAGAATTCACACTTTTATATGCAAGAGATTCTTGGGACTAGATTGGAGGACTCCAAATCGCATGGTCTATGGTGACCTTTGGCGCTATCCAATTTCAGTTAACAGCAGTATCAGAGTCATAAAGTATTGGATGAAACTCTGCAAAATAAAAGAAAGTAGACTCCCAAAGCAAGCACTTATGATGCTTCTGAACTCGCACATCAAAGAGGATCGAAACTGGACAGATTAAGTTAAGTGTTGTTTATTTCAACTGGACTTCGGGTATGTGTGGATGAACGGACGAGTTGCAGACGAGAAAAGTTTCTTGTTGCAACTAAAACAGAGAATGAAAGATTGCTATCTCCAAGACTGGAGTGGTAAGAATACAAGTAGCGACAGATACAGGTGGTTTTCATCTATTAAGCAAAATTTTGGTTTAGAAAATTATTTGAACACACTGGATGAAAAAAATATAGATGTGTTTATTCGAGTCCGGTTTGAATAAATGAACTGGGTGCAAACAAATGGTTTAGAAGTACACAGGACGTAAAATGTCCATTTTGCGCAGAAAGAGAGAACGACGAACACTTTCTGTTATCATGCCACGCATACCAGCAACTAAGGGAAGCATACTTAGAGCGGTACTTAAATAAGAGAAAGTATGGTAATGTACATGTATGTCAATATCTAATGCAGGGAGCTAATGACAGTGACAAGATCAGTAGCTATGTACATATTATGTGCCTTTAGATGAAGGGAACAAAAGTTCAAAGAATAGATGAGTTTGCATAAGCAACTATAAATCAGTTGCTGCTAATATAGAACACTTGTACATCATGTTCAATACATTACAAACATTACCAACATTACTCGAGCGCTTGATGTAAACATGTAAACATACATTACATGTATATGCAATAGGCCGATGGCCTCAATAAACCAAAAGATAGGTCGTGACAAATCTTCCGACTAATTGTATTCTTTCTTTATTTTAAAACTTTTGGCCCTGAAAAGGTCCGTTTGTTTCTTGGTCCCGAGCGCTGGCCGTCAGGCATGAACCCCTGGCGTCGTGCCCGGCAGGACTGGATGCTCCAGCTGGTCTGTGGCCAGCGGCTGCGGGTAGCGGCTCCCACTGGTCGCTGTGGCGCAGGCAGCGGCGGCTGTGGCTGCTGTTGGTCGCTGTGGCACAGGCGGCGGCGGCTTGTGGCTGCTGTAGTGGCTAAGAGACCTGTGGCCTGCACAGATAGTCGTTGGCTGGCCTGTAAAGAAAGTCGTTGGCAAAATCGTTGGCGAGCTTTCGGAGGAATCTCCTTCATCTGGCCGTAGTGTAGAGAGATCAGCGGGTGGGGTTTATTTATGACCAGCAGGCGGTGAGAGGAGTTCACTCCAACCTCTCAGGCAGAAAGCACGGGAGGCACGTGCGAGGTCAAACTTCCTCATCTGTAGTGTGCCATGAATCCCAGGTCGCGGTTGAGCCCTGCGTGATGGGTGTTACATTTCTTCACGAGTTTCTGCTCGGCCACGCGACGTTGTCGGGTGTCATGCAGATTGCCTTGCAGCACGCTCAAGAGCATGTCTGATGCCGAATGCTCGGGCAAATTGAAATGCTCAGCCACAGGCAGAGGTGACCGATTTCTGACAGTGGCTCGGTGCCCGTTCATGCGCTGCCTTAGTGGCTGGCATGTTTCACCTACATACTGTGGTCGGAACCGCCCTTACCGCCCTGTGGTAGTGGCTGCCGCCATTCCCATAAACGCTACCATAACACGCATGGTACACCCGCGTTACACATGGTCGAAAAGCACGCAGGTTCTTCACCGTGGGCATGCTCATGTCGAGTAGGGAGAGAGAGGGACAGCGCGAGTACACAGAGGCTAGCACCCAACATTATTCCACACAGACGCCATCCACACGCCCTACACGCTAGCGTACCGGAGCCAGCGCCCAGCGCTCACTCCTGCAGCCACGTGCTCGCTCGCCATTCATGCCGCCACCCTCGCACTCGCTCCATGCAGTCACCACTACAGCCAGCCACACGCACACGTACTCTCATTCCATGGAGGAAACATTACACACCTACCTTCTCTCGGCCCCGGCGTCTCCACCAGTCACCACCACCTGCCGTCGCTCCTCTGCTCCGGCGAACGTCCACACTCTGTCGGTCCGCTCGCCTCCACCCGGAGCCGCGTCTCACCCTGGGAACACTGTCCTTGGTACACTTCCTCTCCAACCACTCCCAAGTCCACTCTGTGTCTCTCCCACGTTCACTCCGTAGTCCCAGCAACACCACAAACTCCTCGTCTGTCCACAACACTCAACCGTATTCCGCCTTCCAACCACTCCTAAGTCCTCTCTGCGTCTCTCCCACGTCCACTCCGTAGTCCCAGCAACACTACAAACTCCTCGTCTGTCCACAACACTCAACCGTATTCCGCGCCGTCAGTCAGAAATCCATCAGCAAGTCCAAAAACTATCTCTCTATCTCGCATCCATCCTCTGTGCTCTCGCTAGCCAAAAAGTCCCGTGCAGCCTAACAAACCGCTCTAAATACCCCAGCAGCGACCGCCCCCTATCGGTGACCTTACGGTCTCGCGGAGGTCACTTCCGCACAGCCTCAATAGGATTTCCTACTACACTACCACGCATTCGGGCAACCTCTGCGGCATCTGATCAAATACACCACGTCATAGGAGCTGCAGGTGTAATTGCCTCTGACCTGGTGTACGGTGGCATTCCTAGTGACCGTGCTCTCTGACACGACAATGGCACAAGTGGCGCATCGTGGTTTCTTGCATGGTCCCTTACCGTCTCTGCCTGCGGGTGCCTCGGTGTAAAGCCTACTGTGGAGAGAGGCGCCTGTCGTCATCCAGCAGGTGTTGGAGGTCATTCAACCCACGTCGCAGTTTCTCCGCCCCTGGGAAGTAGCTCACCACGAATGGGATTCTGCTGGTTCCAGAGTTTTTTTTTCTCTTCTGACGAGGAGGTCATCGCGTCTCTGGTTGGTGGCTTTCCTGAACTGGGCGCGAACAGTTTCGCGTCGATAGCCACTGCGGAGAAGTGCGGTTTCCAACTCCTGCAGATGTCCGTCCCGGTCTTGGTCGTTGGAGCAGATACGATGTATCCGTATGGCTTGTCCATAAGGAATCGCATCCTTCACATGTCGTGGATGTGAGCTGGTGAAGTGGAGCATCTGCAGGTTGTCGGTCGGTTTCCTGTAGAGGGAGGTGTAGATCTGGCCCTCTCTCACGTAGACTCGAGTGTCCAGGAAACTGACTGACACCGGGGAGAATTCCATGGAGAGTTGGATGGTCGGGAGGAATTGGTTGATGCCTCTGTGGAGCTGTCTTAGTGCCTCTTCACCATGGTTCCAGATGAAAAAGACATCGTCAATGTAGCGGATGTAGAAGTCGGGATGGAGACTCTGTGTGGCAAAGAAATCCTCCTCAAACCTATGCATGAAGAGGTTGGCGTATTGTGGGGCAAATCTCGTTCCCATGGCCGTGCCCTGCTTCTGGAGATACACTCTGCCATCGAAGGCAAAGGTATTATGCTCCAGAATGAAGCGGATGAGGGCTAGGACGGCATCACGGGAAGGGCAGTTGTTATCCCGCAGGATTGATCCGACGGCTGCGATGCCTCCCTCGTGGGGAATGCTGGTGTACAGAGCTGCAACATCCATCGTTACAAGGAGAGCACCTTGGCGGACCTGGGAGTGTCGTGACAACTTGTCCAAAAAATCCGTGGTGTCACGGCAGAAACTCGGTGTGCCCTGTACAATGGGTTTCAGAATGCCCTCAACATATCCCGAGATTTCCTCGCACAGGGTTCCCATACCCGACACGATGGGGCGGCCGGGGACGTTTTCCTTGTGGATTTTGGGGAGCAGGTAGAAGGTACCGAGGCGAGGGTTCCGGGGTATGAGATCCGAAACCGACTGGAGATTGGACGGAAAGGTTCCCACCAGCTGGTGCAAAGCTTGGGCATGTTCCTTGGTGGGATCAGATTGGAGGGGTTGGTAGTGCTGGGTATTCGAGAGTTGTTGTAGGGCCTCTTTGATGTAGTCGGTGCGGTTCAAGAGGACGACTGCTCCCCCCTTGTCTGCAGGTTTAGTTCAGTTCTCTCTCTCTCTCTCTCTCTCTCTCTCTCTCTCTCTCTCTATATATATATATATATATATATATATATATATATATATATATATATATCTGTCTGTCTCTGTCTCTCTCTCTCTTGCTCCGCCGCTCGACACCCGTGCTTAGAATACAGTGTGTTCTGGAAGCTGGACTGCTTCCAAAGATCCCCCGAAAGTCACAACATACTGTGAGTCATACGTGGAGATTTTCATTATTCGCATTTTCAAGCATTTGTGCGTGTGTGTGATTTTCGCGATTTGACTCAGGCTGCAGATTAGCTCGAGCAAGTGGCCATCACTCTCGTACTTGACCAGGTACTGTGCATTACAGAAGTGGCTACTGTGTTACTGTGTACCATACGGACAAGCATTCCGAGAGTGCAGGTGCATTCTGAACTTTATTGAGACAACTAAGCACCGACGTATTGAACTAGAATGTTGAACCGACGAAGTGATGCGTACACTATTTGGAGCCCCTCTCTGGCTCAATCAAGACACTTTGAATGACGTTATTCTGTGGGAATGCAGAAATTCATCTCAAATGCAATGAAAAAGTGAATTGTTGTAAGATTATTTCCTCAAGGGATCTTTTTCTTTTTTTCGTTCATAGAACAAAATAACTTGAATCTGTTGTCCTGTGGTGTGCTCAGAGAATTCACCATGGGCGTCTCACTCGAGACTTATCCACACCATATAGGTGCACACTTTGCACGTGCTACTCGACCAAGAGTAAAGCGTGAACGGTCCGTCGCCCGCAAAGGGCATGCCTGGCAGAGTTGTGAGCTAGATTATCACTATGTCATGAACAAGCCTCGGCATGAAGCACGCTCTGAAGGACGGGAAGTTGTGCTCTCACGACCCAGGGCATGTGCAGGACTGCTTCTTATTTCATTGTGGGTGTCATTCCTGCTGATGTGCACACTCAGGTCTGCCATCCCAACATCCACACTTCACGACCTCTCAGGGTTGATCTTGTTGGGGGCAACGTGGAACGTACCCCGGGCCTCAGGATCACAACGCTGATGGTGCTCGACACCCTGCGAGGAATGGAACTTGGGAAATCCCACCATATGCAGACTTTGAATCTGCACTCATGAATGCTGAGGCTACAGTTTCAAGGGGAGTCTTGAATGTTGAGGCTGAATTGCGAAGGCTAGGTGCACAGCAAGACACACTGAACTTTCTACTGACGGAAACTCAGGAACGCTGCAGACTGCAAGGCATCCAGCTCTCCCAGTGGAATTCAACCCTGCAAGCGAGGGTAGATGGCCTAAAACTGCATGTGAATAACATCTACTCCGACTTGCAGAACAAATCTTCAAGTATAGAAGCACAAGTAGAAAGACTATAGTTGCTCACAAAATGGAATAACATTCAGCTGTTTGGTCTTCCCGAGAGGTCGCGGGAGACGTATTGGGACTGCCTTCAGTCAGTGCTGACAACCTTTCGCGACGTTCTCCCCGATCTCCCATGGTCTGAGACAGACATTGTCAGAGTACAGCGCCTGGGAGCACAAGCTCAGGGTGAATCGCGCGAAAATTCTCGTCCAGTACTTGTGGAGATGAAGACCTGGACAGACAAACTGAGTCTTCTCAAAAGGGGCCGTGAAGCACTTCGACGGAAGGGAATAAGAGGCTCGGGAGACCTGACCATAAAGCAGACAGAAGCTTTGAAGAAGCTTTGCAGGCAAGGTCACCAAGTCTATTATAAAAACAACGAGATTCATTTCAGAGAAGAGGTCCAAGCGAAGAGTTGACCTAATCGGCAAAGGAGACATCACGACCAGCCCATGGGAAAGCCACAGCAGGAGAGGAGATGGCGTCCTGATGCGTCTGGAGCGGATCATGGAGGCGAAAGTCTCAACCGAATGCCACAGTACGCTCATCACAGAGTAGAGGCCCGAGCGAAGAGCCTACCCAATCGGCAGAGGAAACATCGTGACCATCCCTTGAGAAAGCCACACCAGAAAAGGAAATTGTATCTTGAGGCGTCTGGAGCAGACAACGGAGGCGAATGCCTCAACCGATTGCCACAGCATCCCCATTCCAGAGAAGAGACCCAAGCGAAGGGCCGACCAAATCGGCAAAGGAACCATTACGACCAACCCTTGGGGAATCCACACCAGAAAAGATGGTATTTTGGGGCAGCTGATGCAGATCACGGAGGTGAATGCCTCATCCGAATGCCACAATACCCTCAGCGCCCGACGCAGGTGTCTCCTCGACGTCCTCACCCCCATTTGGAGTCTACTGGTTCGAGGATAGGAACAAAGGCAAGAGGGAAGTTCAACGATCAAGAGTACCGACAAAACCACAGATCAGAGGACGCCACGTACTCTTTTGGGGATGACCCACATAATGCCGCTCGGGTGCGAACTGTGACGTATACTCCAGACCGCTCCAAATGCTGTATGACACTAGATGACGACCAGCAAACTTTGCCAAGATACATGGTTATCGACGAGTAGAAGGGGTCCCCAGATAAGACTGTGTGCGGAAGCGATGTGAGGAGTGCGTCGCGAAACCAGCTTGAGACTCGAGTAGCGCTCCCAGCATCGACCACCTTCCTCCCGAAGGAAGATGACAACTCACCAGTTGTGATCTCAGTAGACGGAGACATCTCAGATGTTTCCTCGGAGGGGGAAACATTTGTCCACTTCTCGGGCACTCTACGCTCAGACGATGAAGTCACTACTGTGGATGCAGATGCGTCGAGCGTTCCAGTGGCAACACTGACTACGCTGCGCCCATCCGCCACAACATCTTATGGCGGTAAAGTACAGCCCACTTCTTCCTCAGAGGGCAATGAAGAAGGTCCGGGTCGTGTGATGAGCGATCCCCAACGAGACGAAGTGCGGCAGTGTGACTCCAGTCAGCCTTCTGCATGGAACGTTTCTCATGCTTATGCTTATGAGGAGTCGCTGGATGAATGGCTAAAGCAAATGCGCGAGTCACCGAAGACGACGAATCCGACGGAGGGTGCTCTGGCATCGAGACGAATAACCGTTGAGGCTGCAGCTGGGGACGGCCGGACTACGGGTACCGGAGCGATCTAACCAACCAGCGGAGCCAAGAGAGCTGCTGTCCACGACCCCCGAGCACGTAGGACCAGCGACACCGTTCGTGGGAACCGCGGTTCTCATACAAGGCCTGGTGCTGCGAATCATACTTCTCCACCACCAGTCTGGCACGATCGGTTTAGAAGTCGCAGTGTCCAGGGGTCCCACAGCGACACTGAGGTAACTCCCGTCTCTGATGCTTGACGGTGTGGCCACGGCCCGTCCACAGACGGCACAGACAATCTTTCAGTTTCAGAAGGTGAGGATCGCTCACGATTTTGTCTACTACCTTTGACTGAGGATGCCATGTCCTTATTATGCTGGAATATTGAAAGACTTATTTCCAGATTGGCGGAACCAGGTTTTATCGACTACATGAGCTCTTATCAAATATGTTGTTTCCTAGAGACATATACTGGAAAAAAACTTTGACTTCAGCGTGCATTTGGACAGTTATTGTGCTTTTCATTCGCCCGCTATCAAACTGTCCCCTCTTGGGCGGCGATCGGGTGGAGTTGTGATGCTGATAAAAACCCGTCTGTCTCGCTATGTGACTCGGCTACCTTGCAACCATGATAATGTAGTGCTCACTCGATTGTATGTTGCAGGACACTATGACGTCATACTTTATCGCGCCTATGTACCTCCCATTGATTCTCCTTACTACCGCAATAAAGACGTTAAATGTAATATATAGCTTCTTGAGGAAGAAATCTTAAAATTACAACTTCGTTTCCCTGATAGCACTTTTCTTGTTTGCGGCGATTTCAATGCAAGAACTGGCAGTGTCAATATTCATGATCCTGAAAATGTAGGAGGAACTGAGCTCAGTGAATTCGGAGAATGTTCTTGTTACCAGTATCTCAAAACACGAAAGTCACAGACAACACGATAAATTTGTTCGGCCAAACGTTGATAAATGTGTGCAAGATATATCACCTTAGCATACTGAATGGAAGCATAGAAGGGGACAAAGACGGCAGGTACACCTATTTGTCCCAGCATGGGAACAGTGTAATCGATTACTGCTTATTTGCTACCGGTCGGTCAGAATGCATAATACAAATATCGGTAGGCGATGAGATTTATTCTGACCATATGCCCCTAAAAATAACCTTAGGATTAGAGAAGGACAAGAAAGGAATCGCACAGGAATGCAAAACGGTCTCAAAATTTGTCTGGGATGAGAACAAAACGGAAGAAATAAAAACTAATGCAAGAGACCCTAACTTTCTGAGGAATATACAGCAGGCGTATGAAATGATTGATACTTGTGAAGATACAGCCCTGGCACTACTTACAAGCACCTTGCATTCAGCGGCAAGTTGTATGAGGAAAAGCTTTAGAGTGGGTGGTACCAAACGGACTGCCAGGCCGGAGTGGTTTGATGACGAGTGTAAGCTGGCTAAACGAGAGGCTAAAAAGGCACTCGTCAGGTTCAGAAAGACAAGTACCTGTAACAACAAAGACGAGTACATGAAACATAGAAAAAGCTACAAAGCAATGCTGAGGGATAAGAAAAAAGAGTACTGCAGAAATCTGAATGATTCGCTAATTAAGAATATAAGAAAATCTGCATCATTTTGGGCACTAGTTAACGGTGCGAAACGAAACAAAAGACACAATGTAATGATAAGTATAGAGAAGTGGAAGGATCACTTTGAAAGTGTTTTCAGACAGGGGTTAACTTATCAAAGTTATTCATGCTTGAGAAACGACAAAGGAATCCAAACCGATGAAGAGCTCGACGCTCCCATAGATCCCACTGAAGTCGACCAGGCAATAGGTAGGTTACAGGCAGGAAAATCTGTAGGACTCGATGAAATCCCAGGAGAGTATCTGAAACTGGTATATAACCACATAAGACCATTTCTGGTTAAATTGTTTGGTACCCTGTATGAAAGACAATGCTTTCCCGAGGAGTGGCACCGGTCCATGATAGTACCAATATTCAAAACTGGGGATAGACAGGATCCCCAAAACTACAGGGGCATCTCGTTGCTAAACATCATGGGCAAACTTTTCACTTCAATTCTCACGAAGCGACTGCAAACGTGGGCAGAGGACAAAGGGAAAATATGTATTGAACAGGCTGGATTTCGTGCTGAACACTCTACTATTGATCACATCTTCACTTTGTATGCGATGATACTGAAAAATGTATATGGAGGAAGGCGTGGGCGATTGTTTGTGGCATTTATTGATTATCAAAAGGCATTTGATTCGGTCAACCGATCTTGTCTATGGTATGTTTTAGAAGAAGCAGGAGTGTCAACAAAGCTTATTAGAATGCTGCAAGCCATTCATTCCCATGGTGGAGGCATGCGTGAGGTGGGATTCCGTGCTTTCAGACTTCTTCGACTGCCCAGCCGGAGTAAGGCAAGGCGCCAAAGAGTCGCCAATAATTTTTCTCTCCTCATGTCTGTTGTTGCAGATTATGTCAGAGAGAGAGGTAGACACGGTGTCCAGTTGTTACCTGATAGGCCTGAAATTTACTCCCTCATTTTTGCTGATGATGTAGCCTTAATTTCCACCACACCCGTGGGACTTCAGAACCAACTGGATAGTTTGGACAACATTTCCCGACAGCTCGGTTTGACCATCAATAGAGAGAAAACAAAGATTATGGTCTTCAGAAAAGGGGGCTTCTTGGCACAAAAAGAAAAATGGATTCTTGGTGGAACACAGCTAGAAGTGGTAAACAGATATAGGTATCTGGGTTACATTTTTCAACCAAACTGTCCGATACTGTTACCCTAGAAAACCAAAATGTAAAAGCCAAACAAAGAATTGTCTCTCTTATGCAGTTAATGCGTCGTGTCCGAAACTTGAATACCATTGTATTTTTTCGCTTGTTCGACGCTCAAGTACTTCCCGTTTTAATCTATGGTGCAGAACTCTGGGGTATTGGTCGACACGAAGCAATTGAGAAAGCACACCTGTTTGCTTGCAAGCGCTTCATGAACCTTGATACCAGAACACCAAATTGTTTGATCTATGGTGAGGTGGGGAGATACCCCTTGTACATCAATACTACTATCAGAGCAATCAAATATTGGTTGAAACTTTGCAAATTGCCAACTGACAGATTGCCAAAACAGGCTTATCACATGTTGATCAACTCTAATCTAGTCGGAAGAGTAAATTGGGCTGAAGCTGTGAAACAATGCTTATATCAGTTGAGATTTGGATATGTGTCGAACAAGTAATGAAAAAGGTTATCTGAACTGTTTAAAACAGAGACTAAAAGACTGTTTTCAACAGGAGTGGCATGGAAAAGTAAGCAACTGTGGTCGTTTCTTGACTTACAGGTCCTTTAAATTAAAAGTCTATGGAAATGGAACAATACATTATTGAGTTGAAAATAAAAAAAGTTCAGGGATATTTTT
>JAWQFJ010024171.1:10000-22570 GCA_034096865.1 Theodoxus fluviatilis | reverse complement strand
ACATTAAGCGCTCATGCAGCGCTGAGTTGTTATGAACAAGCCTATAGTCTTTGTTAGCAGCGCAGCCATGATCGTAGGTTGCATAACTTCCGGTGCTATATGTTGGGGTATGTTTCGGGTCTGTGTTGAGGAGTGATTATCGCTAGATCGTGGCAAAAGAATGGCATTAAAGCATGCAAAATGTTTAATTAGATTTTTAAAAACTAATCGAAAATAGTCATAATCGACTATTGTAACGTATACTTTCTGCACAAAACCCACAAAAAATAAGTAAACAAACCACACAGTACGTACCTAGCAGACGAACACGATCGAACAGTAGCCACTACGCCAGCAGACGATCGAGCTAGTGTGATATAATGTTTCATGTAAAGCTCGAATGAGTGGCAGCAGACAACTGTTTAGTTCTGGCTTGAATTGACTATTTCGTTTCCCTGGTCAGGCGAGGACAGAAAATTCACGATCATCTACTGGACAAGTGCATGATCCACTTGCCCGCATTCGTCGTAAAAAAAGAACAATTTTTCACGCAGCAAGTAGTCGTAGCACAGCTTAGCAGACAGCGCTCGCCTCTTATCAATATGGCTGTGTGATCTTTTCCTACTTTCAGCAAAATGGCGCGTCGCTTACAAAATCTGTGAAAGACACGACTGTTTTTGGAGCAGAAAGTTTGTTGTTTCTACAATGGTGACCTCCTGCTGTTTAAAGAACTGCCACAATTGCACAATGAGCTCCGTCGAGATCGAGTCAAACAGAGTTATCTTTTCCGATGTGGAGCATAACAAACGCGCGTCGCTTACAAAATCTGTGAAAGACACGACTGTTTTTGGAGCAGAAAGTTTGTTGTTTCTACAATGGTGACCTCCTGCTGTTTAAAGAACTGCCACAATGAGCTCCGTCGAGATCGAGTCAATGTTCCGATGTGGAGCATAACAAACGCGCGTCGCTTACAAAATCTGTGAAAGACACGACTGTTTTTGGAGCAGACAGTTAGTTGGTTCTACAATGGTGACCTCCTGCTGTGTGATGAACTGCCACAATAGGCATGGCAGAGAGAAGGATCGACGTTTTTTTGTCATACCGCGTGTTGTAACTCGAAAAGGCAAGGAAATGCTGGATCTCACAACTCAAAGGCGCCGTGAGTGGATCGCTCAACTGAACCTGAAGTCACTCACGTTTGACACTAAGGCAGCTCGATTTGTTTGTTCGGATCACTTTATAAACGGTGAGAATTTGTAATGTTTTGCGTTTTGTAACTAACAAATGCTAGAAAAGACGGAAAGAGAGTATGCAGGACAGATTACAGGGGAGAAAGAAAGGCCAAGATGTCGCAGAGAATAACAACAGTGTAACGGTGTTATAAATACACACTTTTTCATCAGGGGGTAACCCATTCTGTAAACCCGAGTCAGTAGTATTGCCGGTAGGCGGAATCTCTAGTTTACTAGAATGGGGGTAACCATACTTCCGACTCAAATTTTAAGAGGTTTTCAAACCTCCAGTCCAATTTGTAAATGGTTTTTATACCTCCAGATTTTGTTCTGTTACCTGATTTGACTTTTTGATACTACAAAACAGCAATATCAATTGCATCGATATTCAATGTTTGTTCAATCTGATTGGACCGGTACAAAACTGGGTCGACGTTTTGTGAATTAGCTCCGTCGAGATCGAGTCAAACTCGCGAAGACAGAGTGATCTTTTCCTACTTCTAGCAAAACAATGGCGCGTCGCTTTCAAAATCTGTGAAAGACACGACTGTTTTTGGAGAAGAAAGTTTGTTGTTTCTACAATGGTGACCTCCTGCTGTGTGAAGAACTGCCACAATAAGCATGACAGAGAGAAAGATCGACGTTTTTTTGTCGTACCGCGTGTTGCAACACGAAAAGGCAAGGAAATGCTGGATCTCACAACTCAAAGGCGCCGTGAGTGGATCGCTCAACTGAACCTGAAGTCACTCACGTTTGACACTAAGGCAGATCGATATGTTTGTTCGGATCACTTTGTAAATGGTGAGAATTTGTTATGTTTTGCGTTTTATAACGTTAATGTGCAGTTTCGACAAATAATGTCAGCACAGTGTACATGCTGTCATGTACGTGGCCGCCAATGTCTCAGGGACATTTGGGTGACCTAGCATTACATAAATGCGTATATATGCAATAAAAATGTCTGTCCCATTTATGTAGACTAGTGCTAGGTCACTTGAATGTCCCTGGGACAGTGGCATGTTGGTATGTAGCAAAAGTAAATCACCTTCCCAGCACATAAGATCTATTCAACTGCAGATGACAGGTGCATGTTGTGGGACTGTTGGAATAGGCCTACATAACTTCAGTTTGAAATATAGATCTGTGAATAATGAACACTTTGGCTGCAACAGTGCAGATTAGTAAGCAAATCGAATTCAAAAGACTTGCTAAGAAAAAGTAGGCTTGCTCCAAAAAAATTTTCATCTGAAAACTTATGATGTATTTACAGTCTAGTGTCGTTGCTACTAGTCTCACTGTAGGTCATAACATGACCTAATTCAAACATAACTGTACAACGCCCACTGTATTTAAACGTAATCAAATTTACCTTTGCTGAAACTATTGTGTTCTGACAGCCATCTGGTCTGTAGCTTCGCACTTCTCGCACCCATTCACAGACGAAAGTCCTGTAAGCTCCCAAGCTCTTGTAGGCTGCAAAATCCTTGCACGTGTATGCACTTTTGCCCAGCACAAAATATTGTACAATCCTGGCGTGGATGTCCGGCAGCTGGTTTTTGTCGACAGACCACGAACTGTTTGCTATTTCATACGGATCTAACCCATCAACGTCGATAATCTTCTTGTAGTATCGCTTTTTTGCGTCTGCTGGTAGACGTTCAACATACAAAGAAGCCATTGTTTGCTAGAAGTAAGAACGGCAAAAAGATCTCGACGGAGCTCAGAGGCCTCGTTCGCAGCGACAACTTACAAGTGACCATGAAATAGGACGGTGTACGATGAGATTTTACCCTGGGAGTAAACACAATACGTTTATTTCATACCATTTTTGGTGATACGTCTTACTGAAAATAGTTTACGTAATGACACCCTTTCTTAAATTATTCTTACATTTTCATATGCTTTCCTCGTCATTCTTTGTGTTTTGACACCCTTTCACAAATTTTTTTAAAACGTAATTTAGATTTTTTTTTAACGTGAAAAATGCAAGATCTTACGTGATGTTTAACCCTGCTAACAATGAATGTAAATAAATCTGAGTAAAATTTTCTGCTCTTTTTTTAGGAGCACCAGCCTACATTCGTGATGTTACCAGCCCTAGCTGGAAGCCAACGCTCAAACTGGGCCACACGGGAGGAAATACTCTGCTTGGAGGAGAAAAGCTGCTTGGTGACAGGTATCGCAGACTAAATGCAAGGAAAGGCCGAGCTCAAGAGAGGAACAAAGGCAAGTATACTGAGAGTGATGACCGTGTACTTGTGATTGGGGGCAAGAATTCGGGTACTAACGAAGCAGGTGCTAGCTGTACAGCACCAGAACCCAAAACAGACGGACACAGTGGCACATTCTGCCAAACGGACATTGACAACAACAGGAGCTTCCTGACACTTGAAGAAGAGGATATGATGAGAGAAGACTTAAATAGACTGTTGCTTGAAAATGTTCAGCTAAAACAAGAGCTTGCAAAAAAGAAAATAACAATGGAATCTTTGCAGGATCAAGATGATACTGTCAAATACTTTACTGGAATACAGAATTATGTAACACTGGTTGCTGTATTTAATTTTATTTCAGACCAATTGCCCAAAGACAGAAGACGGGTCCTGGAACCCTTCCAAGCCTTGATGCTCACACTGATGCACATTCACTTACATACGCCACTGCTACATCTGGCATACATATTTAGTATTGCTTGGTCAACTGCATCAAAGGTGTTTCATGAAACAGCACACATCTTGTACTATTGTTTGAAACCCTTAGTGTTCTGGCCGGATACATATGGATATAATCAGAGCAGGGCTTCCATGACAGTTTCAGGTATATCCATGGAACAAAACCTTGTCCATCATTGACTGTTTTGAGGTATTTATAGAGCGACCTTCAAGTTCTGATGCTAGTGCGCTCACTTGGTGTCATTACAAAGGCAACAACACCATTAAATACCTTATTTCAATTACACCAAATGGTCACATTTCATTTATCTCAGAGGGTTGGGGTGGCAGAACAAGTGACAAAGCAATTTGTCTGTCTGTGTGTCTGTCTGTCTATGTGTCTGTCTGTGTGTGTGTGTGTGTCTGTTTGTTTGTGTGTGTGTCTGTGTGTGTGTGTGTCTGTCTCTCTGTCTCTGACTCTGTGCCTGTCTATGTCTCTGTCTCTGTCTCTCTGACTCATGCTCCCCCCCCAAAAAAAACAAAAACAAACAACAAACAAACAAAAAAACCTACAAACAAACACACAAACAAACAAACAAACAAACAAACAAAACAAACAACAAAACCACTTGGCAGATACCTTCATATGAACCATTTATGATTTGTTTAGTAAAACTTAGATTATTTTCTTTGTGTTTCTGTTGTCTACAGTCATTTATTTTATGTGGTGGTACGTGATCTTGAACACTTTGTTTACTTCATTCATGTTGTAGAGGAACCAAACTCCAGTGGTAGAACCCAGGCAGGAGTTGTACAGATAGTGGGACCACAGCGCAAGTTGTTTGCCCTGAGACCAGAGGAGCCTCATCCCTCGAAAGCATCAAAGGTAAGTTCTGTATTCTTGTGTGGTGCACACTTAAACATATGCACTTTCTGTCTACATCCATCCCGTCCCTGAGTGCTTAATAGACAACGGACAAAGTGACCTTTTGGATCAACACAACATGCAGCTAGAACTGTTAGAGAGGGATATGTGTGATGTTGTGGAATCTGTTGCTTAAGTGGGTGTGAGTGTGTCACCTTGAGTAATCATAGGCTGTTGCACTTGTTGTGAAGATTCTAGAATCTGCTCCAGTGTCGCAGGCGCAGTTGTTTTTGTATATATCGGTCAGGTCATTGCCCCGACTGCGACTGTGTTAAGCTAAAACTGGCTTGTTGTGTCACGTGACGTCAGTCGCGTCGCAGCTGGAGTGTGGGAGTATGTTCAACTTTGTTCTGGTAGTTTCTGGAATTTGTGTAAATGTATATATAAGGAGCGAGAAAGCGAGAGAAAGATAGAGAGAGAGCAGCAGATACGACAGAGTTAAAGGTGAGAGCTTAAACTTTGTACAGAGCGAGTTTTCTGCTGTGTGCTAGCGAGTACTAAGAATTGCTGCTGGCTAATTTTCACCACTGTAGCAATCAGTGCGTGAATAAAGTTTATCGAAAACGACCACCAGTGTCTGTCACTTCGACTTCCTACATCAGGATATTGCAAGAGAAGAGTGCAACACACTCATTCCAGTTTATTTTAAGTCGGCTTTAAATCAGACTCCTGAAAGTTCCTTGTCCAAGTTTCCAAGGAAAAGATTGTCTGTTATGCTCGCCAGCACAGTATTTATCCCAGACATGTAACTATGAGTGGCAACAATCAGCCTGCAAAGACCTAGGAATGAAGGCAACGTGCACCTGATTGATACTCATCAGTGAGGCTGTCAAGATTGTTACACTAATAGTAATACCAAGGCTTCAAATGATAATACAGCAACAACAGTTGAAATAACGGTGCCCTACAATTGCTGTTTCCATCCAATAAAACCCCCAACTAAGAACAGTTGATGCCAGTTAATATTAGAATCAGTCTCTATCACACACATGGAATGTGTGGGATTAGCCAGTGAAATGTTTTGTAATAAACTGCTTGGCAATGCATGCCTGACTGGTAAATCCTACCATCAACCCAAATTGGCTGGTAAGTGTAGGGATTTGTGTCTCATGCAGTTTACCGCTTTGACATCCTTATGGGCATTTAGAGGTATGGTATGACATTGTGCACTTTAAAACGATGCACATTCCTTTTATAAGAGGAGCATCCTACATATAATGGCATGTTTCCAGTTGTGATGTAATAGCCGTACTTCCAGTTCCACCCAAAATATGTTATGCCACAGGCAAAGCATATATAAAAACTGCTGGTGCTGAACCTCCAGGTTTTGGCATTAAAAACCCTCCAATAAAGCTGTGAGGACCTTCAGTCAACCTGGAGGGATAAAAAATCAAATACAGGACATTTCGTACCCTGGACGTTTCGTACCCTGGACGCAACGTACCCTAGTCGTTGTGTACCTCATTCAGTCGATTCGTATCTTTTCTACCCTACTAGGGTTAGAGTTAGGGTTAGGGTTAGGGTACGAAACGACTAGGTACGAAATGTCCAGGATACGAAACGACCGGCATCGTAAAAAAATCCTTCTTTCTCCTTCACCAATGTTCTCGAAATTAATCCTCCTCGAAAATCTCCTCAAAATTACGTCACGTTATTCGACGTCAAATGATTACGTCACACATTTTGCATTCGGACTCTGTTGTAGCGTTTTCTTTGCAACACCAAAACGTTAAAAAGGCACTTTCTTTTCAAACCTCGATTCTGAAAATTTGATACATTCAATCGGACCAAACTTCCAGTAAGTGTGCAAAATGTCAAGGAAATATATCAGTCCAGTAGTTTTTGAAATATCAGCCGTTAAGTCGGGACAGACACTCACACACATACACACAGACAAAGTCTGTAGGACATCCAGTAAACCTGGAGGGATAAAGCTTATTCATTCTGCTTTGTTTTCTCTCATGAACTTTCCAAAGACTTGGTCCTTCCTGGAGCAATTTTCAGAGGGGCAATTCTCTCACTGTCATCTAACAGACTGCTTACCTGGAATTGGCCTTAGAACATGGGATGGTTTATTTGTCTCATTCTCTTTTGTCTTTTTTCCCCCTCCATATTTACACATTCTAGAAAGGATGTATTGAATGCATTAGGGATGTTGGAAAAGTTTATTCAGTCATTTAATTTACACCAAAAATTGCTTCTATGGGTTTGTTAGATATACATTTGATCCTCTGAAAATTCCCAAAGTTGCTGTGTGCTTACTTCACAGGGTGCAGAGGTTCCCAAGACATCTCTAGTTCAAGTGATGCAGTTGGACCCAGAGTCCAGCAAGATTACCTATGTCCCTGTGGACCTGCCAGACCTGGGTCCAAAGCCAAGCTCAGGACAGGACTGCAGGCAGCCTGTGTTGCCCAGCCCAGGTCCTGCCAGCAGAGAGAGGCTTGGCCCACAGGCCTGCCTGCCTGCCTGTGCTCCCTTCCCTGTGCTGCTGATAGGACCTCGGGAAAAAAAGCTTCTGTCCCAGCTGTGTCCCTTGAAGGCCGAGTCCATTAAGAAGGAAGTGCATCGGTCCTCCCTTCAGCATAACCTCAGTGTTGACTATGAAGAGCTGACTGTGCCTCCTGTTGCAGTGAAGAAGGAACCAATTGAAGAAGATGGATTTCAGAGCTATGACGAGAGAGGAGGGGCTTGGACTACACAGGAGAATGTAGCACCTCTAGTAGTAGTGAAGACAGAACCAGTGGATGAGGATGGCGGAATGCAGTGCTACAATGAGAGAGAAGTGGCTTGGCCTACACAAGAAAATGCAGCACCTCTAGTAGCAGTGAAGACAGAACCAGTAGAGGAAGTTGGCAATGCTCAGTGCATTGAAGAGACAAAAGTACGTAGGAAACGAAAGGCTCTCAGGATTGAATGGGTTGAAATATGATGAGAAGGAGAGGGGGGGGGGGGGGGGGGGGGAGATTGGGTGATATTCCAATTTCCACGTGAAACTCACCATATATTCTAAAATAAAGTTCTTTAAAAAGTCAAAGAAAAAAAGAAGTCTTTCATTCCTGGTTTGCTATGAAAGTAATTTCCCTTGACCCCCACCACATCCGGACCCCCATCGGCTGTCTCTCGGCCCCCACCCCCCACCCCTACAAAGAACAGCCTATATCACTATATCATGTGTAGGAATATGTGTATCACACTGGAATTCATCAGAGTTCGAGGAGTTAAAAGTTGATAGATGAAAACATGTCTGATATTGACTCTTTGGACTAGTTTTGCAAAGATCTGTCAAATTTCCTCAAGGCCTCCCCTGGCAACAAATCTGTTTCTATTGAAAATATTGTGCTTGCAAGTCACAAAAATTGATTTGGGCATGCTCAAACATAGCAACATTCTGGCAACTATGCTCTTTTCACAGGAAACCTTGCACTTGCAATTCCCGAAGGCAGTGTTCTGTTGAGTGTCTGGGCAATAAAAGCATGTAGTTTCGGCCGTCCCATCAGACTGGATAGAGACAGTAATGTCACCAAGAAATCCACTGGTGGAGGTGTTTTTATGTGAATGAACGGTACTGCAACACTGTGGTAGTGAGAGAGAAGATCTGCACTCCCGATATCGAACTTCTTACAATTTCACTTCGTCCTTTTTACTTACCTAGAGAGTTTCCACAACTGTTGTACACTCTTGTTTACATTCACCCACATGGTAATGCTTCTGTTGCCGCTCATCTGATTGCTGACCACACTCACAAATTAGACTCTATTTCTCCTGATGCTCCGAAATTCATCCTTGGCGATTTTAATCATTGTCAACTCAACAAAACACTGAAAACCTATGAACAATATGTGACTTGTGGAACGTCAAAGAGAAACACCATACTGGACGTGCTATGGCTCTGTACCTGAGGCTTATCAATCTAGGCCTATGGCATCGTTTGGTGGTTCTTCCCACAATAGTGTCTACCTAGCGCCTGTGTATAAGCCTGTTTTTCATCGCTTACAGCGTGTTGTGAAGTCTGTTAAGTGCTGGACAGCTGATAGCATTGCTTCTTTACAGGAATGTTTTGATTGTACTGACTGGAGTGTGTTGTCATGTTAAAAATCCGAATCTAAAAATACATCCGAACAAGAGACTGTCATTGGTCGATATGAATAGATCTGATGTCACTTTCGCGCCACTAGCTAATTTCGCCATGCTCATTGGACAGTTGGTTCGCGCCTTTCTACATTTGGATTTCAGAGGGTTTCCCAGGTCAATGGACGCTTTTCCCGATATCTATAAATAGTGGGGACGATTTTGTTGATCTCTGGCCACGTGTGAGTGTAACCGGAGATGGCCAACACCTACAGACTCCTCTTGGTAACGGCCAGCTGAACTGTGAAAATAGGTCAACCCCAGCGTGGGCCTGGAGGTCTCAGTTCATGCTGTCCAGAGTCGCAGAACGGATTCTGGTAACGGCCGGTTTTACTTTGCAAAGAGGTCAACGCCAGCGTGGTCCTCTAGTTCTGCGATAATTTGCACTTCCTCCTACAGCAAACACAGCCCTAATTCCAAATACACTCGCAGTGCGATAGAAGGGCATGGAGGAAGAGAGGGGGGGGGGGGGGGGGACGGCCCGGGGGGTGGGGGGGACGGGATGGAGGTGGGGGGCGTGATGGGGGGGGGGGATAGCGGGACAGCAGCAGTCACAGCAGTTGCGTCTTGCTTGGATTCCAGATCTATTTATGTCTCTTGGTCGGATGAAGGAGCAGTCACACACAGTTGCGTCCCTTACTTTGGGATTTCCAGATCTATTTATGTCTCTTGTTCGGATGTATTTTTAGATTCGGATTTTTAACGTGACATGTCCTACACAGGTCAGACTCCAGTATTCACAACTATGGAATCCGGCAGCTCGGTGTCTATTCAAACGTGTATATAGCGTGGGTTCGGGAAGTCATCTAACTTAACACAGCTCGAACATGGTACCATTTCCGTCCTTAACCTCGCCTTCCTTTTTGTTGCATAAATTAACCCACATCTGCCGTTGTGTTTGCTTCCTCTCCGCTCCCTTTGACCTCTTGCCTCCCCCTCACCCACCTCCCCCCTAATAAGTGTGCTTCTGGACGAGACAAAATACTTATATTCATATTTTCCACCGCCAATCACGCCTGTGTCCTGACTGATATTTCTTACGACGCATTTCAAAATGGTCATCGAGCTGTGGCCGTCGGCCGCCATGACTGATCACTGTGACCAAGATGTAGACAACACAATCTATGTGCTCTGTGTGTGCATACGTGTCTGTCAACTCCGTTCGTACACAACCTGCTGTAACATTCAAGGCATTAGCTCACTGGTTCCATGTACAAACCACATGCTACTGCTAGATCACAATCCTGAGAGTTTCGTTTCTCATTATTTTTGCAACAAGCGATTTCAGAGCGAGCGCACCCCTGCACTCCCAAGTATCTGAGTGTCGACTGACAATTTTGAGATTCACACACAGGCTCGCCACATGCGCACGCACGCACGCACTCACACCCTGGTACTCACACACACGCACGCACGCATACACATACACGCTCACGCATGCACACACACACACACACACACACGCGTGTACACACACGCACACACACACACACACGCACACACCCATACACACACATACACGCACGCACACACACACACGCACACACACGTACACACACATACACACACGCACACACCCATACACACACACACACACACACACACGCACGCACTCTTTCACACTCAAACATTCACATACACGCACACACACACACACACACACGCACAAACACGGACACACACACACGCACACATACACACATACACACACACACACACACACACACACACGTCGCACATTGGAACACACACACACACATGGAAGAGAGAGAGAGAGAGAGAGAGAGAGAGAGAGAGAGAGAGAGAGAGAGAGAGAGAGAGAGAGAGAGAGAGAGAGATGGATCACTCATCTCAAAGCTGGTGGTACCAATCCCTTCTACTAGGGAAGGGGAGAAGTAGGTCGTGGGCTGGAGCGCTGCAGACTTCAGACGGCCTCCTCTGTGAAGAGGAGTCACCACCGGCACAGACAGGCACCGGGGTGACCTCTATAAACAGTGCCGGGTGGATGGCTTCGTACCCCGCCACCCCTCTCATCCTTTTGTTTGGGTACCACGCAGAGAGCGCCTGTAACAATCCGGGTGGCTCTCCCAGGACTCGTCATGATTTATTGTTGGAAAAGGACTTCGTCTCCTACGTATGTCTCCATGGCGTCAGATGCGCGTTTGGCCATTGCCAGGCAGTTTGGGGTTCGAGACGCATGGACTGGCATGTGGTGTTTGAAGTTTGTGATATCTTGTCGTAGCAGAGAGTTAGTTATCTTTGCGAGTAGTACGTGCCTTCGCATTTTAAGTCTTGCCCGGACGTATCGACAGGGAAATACGTTCTTTTCCTCACAGCTGATCTAGAAGTTGCGTTGATCACCTCTGTTGCTGTGCAATTAAGGACTTCTGGCACTTCATGAGTCTTGCTCGTCGGTCAACGTGTCAGTCATGAAATGATGGCAATAGCTCATCTCAAGAACTGACGTTAATTGACTAGACGGCAATAATGTAATTTCATTAATTAACATTGGCTGCAACTCGATGTGCATGTAGTTTGCAGCATGACACTGGTGTCTTGCTAACTGAGAAGCTTAGGGGCAAGTTGACGTGAATCTTGCTTTGGGTACTGAATTCGAACTGCCAGGTCGTACCAATACAAGTGCGAGGTAGGCTCGACGCTGCATATGCATCACGTGATACCTTCGACCCGATAGGTGGCTCACCGCTCAGGAGCTGGGGAAATGTACATCCGTCCTTGGCGATTGTTGTACTAAGGCCGCCGCTATTTTTAGGCAGTCCCGTGATCGATACGTCTGCAGAAGGAGGCGGGATGCGGCGAGTGATGGATTCCACGGAGACGAGTCAGACGGCGCCACGGTTTCACACCTTCCACCCGTCTGTTTCACACCTTCCACCCGTCTGGCGCCTGGAGCAGCTCAGGTGAAAGATGAAACTCATGGCGACGCCTTACTCCATTGCTCCAGATACCTTCTGGTAAAAATAGCTGGAGGAGCAATCCAAGCAAAACTTTGACAGCAGACGGAAAGGGTGACCCCGTATTGAACGTCCTCTATCTCCCTGTACATCAAAGCGGCATGACCGTGTGTCGAACGCACACCCTTCTCCTACGTCACGCACGGGGCGAAAAAACACTGAGTCACGAACACAGTCGATGATGTTCCCGACGCGCCTGCCCAGTGTCTGGGTCATGTTGTAGTTCGTACGGAGAGGATGCCTGGCCTTAGGTGGGCAGTGTGACGGTGGATGCAGTGTGACGGTGGATGCAGTGTGACGGTGGATGCAGTGTGACGGTGGATGCAGTGTGACGGTGGATGCAGTGTGACGGTGGATGCAGTGTGACGGTGGATGCAGTGTGACGGTGGATGCAGTGTGACGGTGGATGCAGTGTGACGGTGGATGCAGTGTGACGGTGGATGCAGTGTGACGGTGGATGCAGTGTGACGGTGGATGCAGTGTGACGGTGGATGCAGTGTGACGGTGGATGCAGTGTGACGGTGGATGCAGTGTGACGGTGGATGCAGTGTGACGGTGGATGCAGTGTGACGGTGGATGCAGTGTGACGGTGGATGCAGTGTGACGGTGGATGCAGTGTGACGGTGGATGCATTGTGACGGTGGATGCATTGTGACGGTGGATGCATTGTGACGGTGGAT
>JAWQFJ010024171.1:0-2500 GCA_034096865.1 Theodoxus fluviatilis | reverse complement strand
ACCCTCGGCTTCTCGTCTTTCCCCAGCGCCCCCCACCCCCACCCCCACCCCCACCCCCATCCCCACCCCCACCCCCATCCCCATCCTCTGCACCCCACCGGCGTCCCGTGCTGCTGCGAGCAGGTGTTCTCTCCGACGTCCGTGTCGCCAGCGTGTGTGACAGTGCCTCCTTACTGCTGGGAACGGAAATGCCAGAGACCGGCTGAGGCTATGACGTGGTCAGGCTCCAAGTCCTCGGGGATCGCATGTCAGTCCATGAGTACCAGGTGCCTGGCGTGCTTTGATCGTGAGCGCTCGGCCATCTCCTGAAGGCAGCGAGGCCGCCGTGAAATGCCTGGCTTGCTCATTCCTGCATGTCCCACTCGGAGTGGCAACACTCATTCTCCTTGTCGCTGGAATGTTGGAGCTGTCGTGAATATTTCCTAGGTGTTAACTGGAAACAAACCTCGACTGGAATGCCATAGCCCCTGTGGGGGCTTAAGTACGCTTTCTTCTTCCTTCTAATCTCGCCCACTGCTCCGTCTTCGTCTCGTCCTCTTTGTCTTAAACTGACTGTGTGCGTGCAGAGTTTGTGTCCTGTCCTAGCGTCCTCTTTGTCTTAAACTGACTGTGTGGGTGCAGAGTTTGTGTCCTGTCCTAGCGTCCTCTTTGTCTTAAACTGACTGTGTGCGTGCAGAGTTTATGTCCTGTCCTAGCGTCCTCTTTGTCTTCAACTGACTGTGTGCGTGCAGAGTTTGTGTTCTGTCCTAGCGTCCTCTTTGTCTTAAACTGACTGTGTGCGTGCAGAGTTTGTGTCCTGTCCTAGCGTCCTCTTTGTCTTAAACTGACTGTGCGTGCAGAGTTTATGTCCTGTCCTAGCGTCCTCTTTGTCTTAAACTGACTGTGTGGGTGCAGAGTTTGTGTCCTGTCCTAACGTCCTCTTTGTCTTCAACTGACTGTGTGCGTGCAGAGTTTGTGTCCTGTCCTAGCGTCCTCTTTGTCTTAAACTGACTGTGTGCGTGCAGAGTTTATGTCCTGTCCTAGCGTCCTCTTTGTCTTCAACTGACTGTGTGCGTGCAGAGTTTGTGTCCTGTCCTAGCGTCCTCTTTGTCTTCAACTGACTGTGTGCGTGCAGAGTTTGTGTCCTGTCCTAGCGTCCTCTTAGTCTTCAAACTGACTGTGTGCGTGCAGAGTTTGTGTCCTGTCCTAGCGTCCTCTTTGTCTTAAACTGACTGTGTGCGTGCAGAGTTTGTGTCCTGTCCTAGCGTCCTCTTTGTCTTCAACTGACTGTGTGCGTGCAGAGTTTGTGTCCTGTCCTAGCGTCCTCTTTGTCTTAAACTGACTGTGTGCGTGCAGAGTTTGTGTCCTGTCCTAGCGTCCTCTTTGTCTTCAACTGACTGTGTGCGTGCAGAGTTTATGTCCTGTCCTAGCGTCGTCTTGTCTTCAACTGACTGTGTGCGTGCAGAGTTTGTGTCTGTCGTAGCGTCCTCTTTGTCTGAACTGATGTGTGCGTGCGAGTGTGTGTCCTGTCTGCGTCATCTGCTTCTGATGTGTGCGTGCGAGTGTTGTGTGCTGCGTCTCTTTGTCTTGCTGACTGTGTGCGTGGAGTGTGTCTGCGCGTCCTTTGTCGAACTGTGTGTGTGTGTGAGTGTGTGTGTGTGTGCGTGTGTGTGTGTTTGTGTTTGTGTGTGCGTGTGAGTGTGCGCGCGTGTGTGTGCACGCACGCTTTTTGTGTGTGTGTATGTGTGTGTGATATGTGGAGTAGTGTGTGTGATATGTGGAGTAGTGTGTGTGTGTGTGTGTGATATGTGGAGTTGTGTGTGTGTGTGTGTGTGTGTGTGTGTGTGTTGTGTGTATGTGTAAACTTAAACTTTGTAATAGATGAAAATCATAATACCGTCTTGTCACCAAATTCGGCGCAAGGATATTGACGGTAAGACCATTCTAAGAGTATCGTTGTTATTGACCATTCTAAAAGGTCAAGGCCATTACAATGGTCAAGGACTCAGTTGACGACTTTTTCTGGACGTGGCCTTATCGTGATCTTTTTTCAATTATCAACGTTCAGTAATGGTGGGGAACATTGAGTGTTCAGTAATGGTGGGGAACATTGAGTGTTCAGTAATGGTGGGGAACATGTTCAGTAATGGTGGGGAACATTGAGTGTTCAGTAATGGTGGGGAACATTGAGTGTTCAGTAATGGTGGGGAACATGTTCAGTAATGGTGGGGAACATTGAGTGTTCAGTAATGGTGGGGAACATGTTCAGTAATGGTGGGGAACATGTTCAGTAATGGTGGGGAACATTGAGTGTTCAGTAATGGTGGGGAACATTGAGTGTTCAGTAATGGTGGGGAACATGTTCAGTAATGGTGGGGAACATTGAGTGTTCAGTAATGGTGGGGAACATGTTCAGTAATGGTGGGGAACATGTTCAGTAATGGTGGGGAACATGTTCAGTAATGGTGGGGAACATGTTCAGTAATGGTGGGGAACATGAGTGTTCAGTAATGGTGGGACA
>JAWQFJ010024170.1:0-10391 GCA_034096865.1 Theodoxus fluviatilis | reverse complement strand
TTGCTTTGTACTGCTTTGCGCCTTCTGTGTCGTTCTTTTTCTTCTTCAGGTCTCTCCATTTGTCGCAAAGATCGAGTACATCAGCTGTGACCAAGGGCTTTTTGACTGAGCGGTGTTTGCCAAGGATCTCACTGGCCGTTTCAGTCAACGCTGTGTTGAAGGTGTCAATCAACATGTCTATGTCTGTGTCGACAGCGTCTAGAATGGTAAGCGCTGCAAATTTCCCTCCAATCGTTGCTTGGAAGGCTTCTGCTACCTCCGGATCTTTCAGTCTTTTGAGGTCGAATTTGATTCTTGTGGGGCCCAGTTTGTTGGCTTTTTTCAGGTGATTGTCTTTACTAAAGCTGTTACAGGACATTCATTTCCATTCTGTGTGTGTATCATATTGACATGGTGCATACTTGTTTTCACAACTTCATTAAAACAGGAATTTACTTTCAAAGGAAAGTTTCCTCAGTGCTCACACAGCACTTCTTGTGACTCTGCAGTCTCAACATTTGCCTACTTTGCAGATTACTGAGGGTCTTCTTTGTGTGTTTTTTTTTGATGGACCAAAGCAATCTCTTCAATTGATACAGCTTGTAACAACAATACTTCCTGTGTTGTTATTGTAATGTTAAAATCATACAAACAACAACAAGGACCATGACCACATGATCAAACAAACTTAAATCATTTCCCTTCCTTGACAAAAGGCCTCTAGTTCGAGATGAACCAAGCAGGAGCGTCTGTTTGAGGTACATCTTTCAAACTGACTATGCATTTACCTCCAAAAGCAGAAACCTTCTGAAAGATACTGTCAAAAGTAAATGTGACTGTATTCACGCAATATTTCCTGTCTAAGTAGAGGCCATTTTCCATGGTGGATGTCTGGTCCAAACCTCTGAATCAGTCAGTGGCAGATCTCACTCCAGATGATTTTGTCCTACACTTGCTTGATCTAAAGCATATCTTGCTTATTTGCAGTGAAAATGTGACTCACTGGCAGTTTGGCTTGACCCCTCTCTTGCTAGACTTCTAAACATCATGTCTTTCAAGATTCCTTTAAACACAGCTTGCTCTTCAAGATTTATTTTGCAGGTAGATCTGGATTATGTAAGCCAAACACAAATATTGTTTCACATGCATTTGTCTAACAGACTTTGGCAAGCCACTCACACATACTGAGCAATCTTACTGGCCAGTCTCACTCTCAGGCAGATCTGACTGTCAATCTTTCTTCCAAGCAACTCTCTCCAATGCAGCTCTCTGCCTGACCTCTTCCTGCCTACCTTCCTCCATGGCAGCATTGGCCAGAGCCATCTGGCACAGATGCTTGAGAAGACCCGGCCACTGGAAGCACGAGAAGTCCTTGGAATGCTCTGCAACCACTGGGATGTTTCGAGCTGTTATCAGCTTGTACTGGGGATGGGGTACCAGTTTCTCCAACACGATTCCTAGAGGATATTGCCAGGTCCATGATTCTTGCAAGACATGGTTCTAACTCAGTTGATGAAGACAAAAAAGATCAATGTACAATGATACCTTTTATGCTATGAAACTGATTTCATGTTTCTGATTTCTTCTCGCTATAAGACAGGCTACAATGTTGAATACAGTAGTTCCTGTGACAAGCGGATCCCCAATGAGTGGACACCTGTCACGTCCTGACATGGCCTCTTGGCACGGATGGACACCTGCAAAACGAGGACTGTTTGGCCAAACATTTTCCTGTCCCCTCCCTGTGAGGAGCGGACGCAGGAGTGCAATAATTTGTTTGTCCGACTCCTAAAGACAAACACGTTTGCAGAATGTCAATCTCTGCTGCTTGCAGGGAGATGTGTATATATAGTATCATAGCTGTCCTGGCCACTAGAGCAGGCACCTCAATACGTGTGTCCCGATGAACTCTATAAATATATAGTAGCTCAATGGCATATGTCTCTCTCTCCATAACCCCACTTCTTCTCCCTCACCCATGCACATGTCTGTGCATGCACACACGCACGCATGCACACACACTCATCGTGCCAAACCTGATCTTCAACCCACCCCTTTGAGAATGGGTTGTGGTCCTATGTTAGTGTTGTGAAGCCTTTGTTTATAGTCAGGAAACTTGCTAGAATGTTCTGACCCTCTTTTATTACCCCCCCCCCCAAAAAAAATAGTAACTGAGTAGTAGAGCAAAGAACAATCAAGGTACTTTTTAGAATGTTCTGACTTCCTTTTGTTCTAGCTGCTCCCTTCTCTGCTAAAAATAGTACCTTAGTTATGAGGTGTCATTGCATTGTTCACGCATCCCGGCCGAGGGTATATAACGTGAACAATGCCCAGCGTTAATTCGGCCACTCTGATACCTCCGATCCCCTCCCGGCCCGCTCCTGCGGAAGGCTACGGCTTACCACGCCCCGGCTGGAGACCGGCTGACTCATGACCCTTCCTCTCTCCTGATGAGCAGTCAAGCGACGCACCCCACTACACGCCCATCTCCACGTGGACCGCTTTCCCTGACCCATCAGTTCCTATTAATAAGTGATAGCGTCTGGGGCTAGTGATCTTCCGATTTGAATGAAGGGGTTATGCCGAAGTTTCCTTGAGACTGCTGTATTCTTTGGGAAAGCCTGTTTGCGGATAGAGCGAGACAAAGGCTCATTATCCATAACATTTACTGTGAGTCAATCAATCAACATCAATCAACGACTGTCTGGTTCTAAACAATCTCTGAGGGAAAAGTTCTTCACCCTTTAACCCTTTGATGTTCACATGGTGATTGTAAAATTGATAGGCTTAAATTTTTTTAATCTAATTTGCTGTACAACTGTGTTAAAGACAAATGTGTCAGTTTCCCAATTCCTCTGGGAGCTAATTAGTGTCCAAGACTAGTAATACGATCTCAAAGGGACATTCTGAAATGGGTCATGCAGCCCATTCCTTTACATGTAGCTGGACCTCAGTTGATGGGTAACACATGTGGAATCAACTTACCCTCTCCCTACCGACTTTACAGACTTTTAATAACTTTACACATGAGTGCCTTAACGAATTTCAATGTCTGAACTTGAAAGTGTGAACATGTTGATTGGTGGCACTTCTTGTTGTCATTATGCATGTCACTGCATTCATTGCTAAACGGCCTTTGGGCATTACCCCCGAGATGGCTGAGATGGAAGCAGCCTCCAGTCTAAGAAAAGTTTTAACTTTAGAAGACAGATTATCATTTCTCAGAAAGCTATATTGTTTGTCTTGGTTTTCAAGCCTATCAGTTGTTTCAATGACATATAGTATCATAGTCATCAGATCCCTCTTATGAGGGGACACCTGTCATGTAGGGACACCTTTTGACTCCCCCAAGGGTGTCTGCTCATCACAGGGACTACTTGTACACTGAATGGGATGGAGAAAAACGTGAGAAACAAATTGGAGTTGGACAAGACCAAAATCTACATTCAGGAGAGGAAATTTCACCCATATCTGATTAACAAAACTGTCTATTCATTCATAGTGCTCTACCACAGAGTCAATGGGCCCTTTAACTGCAAGTGAAGACAAAAATAAGACTGCGCATGAGAAAACGAGGCGTAAGTCGCGCGACCTCATTTTGAGATATATATATATATATATCAGCCTGAGAAGTCAAATTAGTGCTACTACACACATTTTGAGATTTTTTTTTCTTCTTATTATATTGCATATCCTTTTCTTCACACTGTGAAGAATGGATTCGGCCTATAAAGTGTCTTAATTGCATAAATCCGGAGGTGGGTGTTGCTAGAAAAGGTGCACCAAATGACGATCGGCAACATCGTCTGCAATGTTCAGCACGCTGTTTGTCCTGCTATCGCAATAGGGTGCAAGCCCACATTTTATGTTTGTGAAGCATCTCTAAACTACTTTCACTTTTTTTCCCGTCTATCTGAACACATGGATACACTACAGCCACGCTGAAGTGACCCATGAGCACGTGAGATGCACGTATTCGCAACTGCTAAGATTCCAAAATAAATCAAGATCACACAAATTTTTGCAATTTTCCAAGCAAAAAATGTACTTATTTCAGATTCTTTTATCTCTTCTCATTCTAATCCCAAAGTTTCATAGTCGTAGATACTGTCGATGCTTGTATTCACGTCAGCGGAGGGGGGTACCAAAGACCCTATATAGGATCTTTGGGTGTACTGTCAGCGAAACGAGGCCAGACCAGTCAAGATGACTTAACACAGCATCGGTCGTAGATTTGCACTACAGGATGAGGGCATATGTGCTCGGTTGCTCCACGATGATGGATTGAGTGGACACCCCGAACTGCAGGATGTGTTGTGGGGTATTTTCATGAACAATCTGTCGGAGAAGATGACGATTTTGGCTCAGATGCGCAGTAAAAACAACAGCCTTCGTCGGAAGCGATGTCAACATTGACATCGTCGACTTAGCAGGACGACAGTGTGACGATCGTTTACACATGACCTTTGTTGCAGATATGTAGTTTCCATCATATAGTTTATTACCACATCTCAAGTGCTTGAAGTCAGTTCTATCATTGTTATTGTTACAAAAAACTCGCGCTCGCTTGCACGCGCATGTTTGCTTGGATTACTTTCCTTGCTCACCGTTCTAGATCCTACAATTAATGAATTATACAACGAACAGTAAAACTTACTCTGATCCTAAAACATACTCGAAGCCCTCGTTCTAACCCTATACTATTCCCATAAAACTTTCAGTACAATAGAGCAAATTATTATAAAAATTCGTGATAAAATATTGATTTGCTTTTATATTGTACTTTGCAGAGGAGGAAGATTCATTCTCCCTTGTTCAGAAGTTAGTTTACCCTGGTGCCCAGCCTGTACCCGAAGGTACCAGCCTGTCCCCCCAGAATCTCAGAGAAGAGGACCAGGGCGACCAAGAAAAAAACTCAGAGGCTTGGGAGCAAGAAAGACTACAAAAATGTATAACTTGGTCACCCAATATTTTCCCCATGACTGTACATAACTTAATTGTCTGTTGATGTTGTTTTCATAAGCGGCATTAATGATTTTACTGAAAAAGTCTTTGAATTATATCAGGAAAAGTGACTTTATGACTGAATTATACAATGTCTTGGTGCCAAGACCAGTGCTGTAAACATTTTGTTATAGTTTTACATGCATTTTGTCTTTGGATGTGAAACTGTGTTTATTGAATGAACAATTTTCCCCAAGAAATATTGCTTTAGTGAATTATTCTGGAACAAGACACTTCATGTATAAATAGTGTAACTTTTGGCAAGTCTTAGTTAGAACCGCTCCTAGGAAACCTCTGATAGGTTTGTTTTTTTAGTATCTTGATGCAACATTAACGTGAATTAGCAAAATTTTTGTGTAGTAAAAGTTTTTCCTCCAAAACAAGTTTCAGGCAATTATTCTGGATAAAGTGAATGTGTGCCCAAATAGTGCAAGGTTTTTTCTATGCTTTGGTACCAAAATCATTATTGGGAAAATTCTGATGATGGTTTTATAAGCATTTGTCTTTGATAGGTGTACACCAATTATTATGCAACATTAAGTGATTTTTAGCTATAATATTACCCATACTTTCATAGGATAAATTCTAGTGAATTATTATGGCTGATGTGAATGTTTGTCTGAACAGCAGGATGGCTGCTGAGCAATTTCATACCAAAGCCATTGTTGATAACTTTCTGGTGTGGAAGTGATCATAGTTGTAATATTCATGAATGTTTAAACCCTTTTTTCCAAAAGTTGATACACCTTACGCGATGTATCTTAAAAAAATTGATTAAAAAAACCCTATGATAGATAGAAACAAGCTGTTTGTTGGGAAATGTTGACAAGATGTGGTTGCATTCAGTCATTTTAATATCTCAATTCTGAATTTTTCCACGTTAAGCCTCATTTTCTCATGCAGTATCACAAATACAAACACACACCACTATACCACTGCATTAATCGTAGACTATTCATTCTGGAAAAAAGTGGACACTTAGGGGATAAGGCCAAGGTGACACAAACAGCATACCCAGTTCATTTGCAACAGACTTCCCTTCTGTTTGGCCATGGGCTGGCAGGAGGAAGCTAGCCAACTTGTGGCCAATGACTTGGTTGATGTCTTGAAAAGAGATTTTGTGGATGTTCAGCAGCTGAGAGCAAATTTTGTGAAGAGAGTCATTCTCCATGACTAGAATAGCATCCGATGACTGGTACAGGTGCGAGAGGGTGAGCAAAGCATTGTAATTCTGCACAATCACCTCTCCAGTCTCATAGGGCCACACCACCTGAAAAACACGAGCAGATCTCCAAAAGATTCATAATAGGACCAACAAACTAAATCAATGTAGATGAATAAAATTAAAAGATTGCTTCTTTTTGCTATCTTCTTTGACTACAACTATCCGGGCTGGATGTGGGTTGGGTTTCTTTATCATAGTTTATGTGTGCAAGTGGATGCAACTGGGAGTATATGTGTGTGTGCATGTTGTGGATGTGAGTTGGGTTTGCTTCTAATGTCACATGGAAGGAGTGAGTGTAGTTTGCTTCTAATGTCAAATGGTTGGAGTGAATTTAGTTTGCTTCTAATGTTTAATAAAGGGAATGAATGTGGTTTGCTAATAAATGCCATATGGATGGAGTGAGTGTGGTTTGTCTCTAATGTCACATGGAAGGAGTGAGTGTGGTTTGCTTCTATTGTCATATGGATGGAGTGAGTGTGGTTTGCTTCTAATGTCACATGGAAGGAGTGAGTTGGGTTTGCTTCTAATGTCACATGGAAGGAGTGAGTGTGGTTTGCTTCTAATGTCATATGGATGGAGGTAGTGTGGTTTGCTTCTAATGTCACATGGAAGGAGTGAATGTGGTTTGCTTCTATTGCCGCATGGAAGGATTGAGTGTAATTTGCTTCTAATGTCACACGGAAGGAGTGAGTGTGGTTTGCTTCTAATGTCTAATAAAGGGAGTGAGTGTGGTTTGCCTCTAATGTCACATGGATGGAGTGAGTGTGGTTTGCTTCTAATGTCACAAGGTAGGAATGAGTGTGGTTTGCTTCTAATGTCCAATGAAAGGAGTGAGTTGGGTTTGCTTCTAATGTCACATAGAAGGAGTGAGTTTAGTTTGCTTCTAATGTCATATGGATGGAATGAGTGTGGTTTGCTTCTAATGTCCAATGAAAGGAGTGAGTTGGGTTTGCTTCTAATGTCACATAGAAGGAGTGAGTTTAGTTTGCTTCTAATGTCACAAGGTAGGAATGAGTGTGGTTAAATGCTTCTAATGTCCAATGAAAGGAGTGAGTTGGGTTTGCTTCTAATGTCACAAGGTAGGAATGAGTTTAGTTTGCTTCTAATGTCACAAGGTAGGAATGAGTTTAGTTTGCTTCTAATGTCATATGGATGGAGTGAGTGTGGTTTGCTTCTAATCATCTAATGTCACATGGAAGGATTGAGTGTAATTTGCTTCTAATGCCATATGGATGGATTGAGTGTAATATGCTTCTAATGTCACATGGAAGGAGTGAGTGTAGTTTGCTTCTAATGCCATATGGATGGATTGAGTGTGGTTTGTTTCTAATGTACATGGAAGGAGTGAGTGTGGTTTGCTTCTAATGTCAAATGGAAGGAGTGAGTGTGGTTTGCTTCTAATGCCATATGGATGGATTGAGTGTAATATTCTTCTAATGTCACATGGAAGGAGTGAGTGTAGTTTGCTTCTAATGCCATATGGATGGATTGAGTGTGGTTTGTTTCTAATGTACATGGAAGGAGTGAGTGTGGTTTGTTTCTAATGTCAAATGGAAGGAGTGAGTGTGGTTTCCTTCTAATGTCACATGAAAGGAGTGAGTGTGGTTTGCTTCTAATTTCTAATGAAAGGAGTGAATGTGGTTTGCCTCTAGTGTCACAAGGAAGGAAGGAGTGTGGTTTGCCTCTAATGTCACAAGGAAGGAAGGAGTGTGCTTTGCTTATAATGTCACAAGGAAGGAGTGAGTGTGGTTTGCTTCTAATGTCTAATAAAGGGAATGAATGTGGTTTGCTTCTAATGCCATATGGATGGAGTGAGTGTAATATGCTTCTAATGTCACATGGAAGGAGTGAGTGTAGTTTGCTTCTAATGCCATATGGATGGATTGAGTGTGGTTTGTTTCTAATGTACATGGAAGGAGTGAGTGTGGTTTGTTTCTAATGTCAAATGGAAGGAGTGAGTGTGGTTTGCTTCTAATGTCACATGAAAGGAGTGAGTGTGGTTTGGTTCTAATTTCTAATGAAAGGAGTGAATGTGGTTTGCCTCTAGTGTCACAAGGAAGGAAGGAGTGTGGTTTGCCTCTAATGTCACAAGGAAGGAAGGAGTGTGCTTTGCTTATAATGTCACAAGGAAGGAGTGAGTGTGGTTTGCTTCTAATGTCTAATAAAGGGAATGAATGTGGTTTGCTTCTAATGCCATATGGATGGAGTGAGTGTGGTTTGCCTCTAATGTCACAAGGAAGGACAGTTCACAGTTCACAGTAATTTATTCCGCCAAGTGACATCATTTAAAAAACGAGCACGAGGAAAACTAAGTGATGAAGGCTAAAAGAAACAAAACAAAAAGCCAAACACATGCATCACTTACACACCCTAACACGCCGTTTATACAAAAAACATATGGACACTTCCCTATGTACATCACTCACGCCACTCATGCAGCTGCACACAGTCATGAGATAAGACTGCACCTAAAACCCCCTACTACACTCAATAGCAGTCCATATATCCCAGAGGAAGCGCAAATGAGAAGGTGTCACTGTCACAGATGTAGAGAAGTGTGTGTGCACTGCTGACAGGATCAGCAGCGGCAAAGCTGCCTGGGGGGGTTCTGGACAGCGTTGAGCTCCGCCACCGCCATTGGGAAGAACGAGTTCTGAAAACGGCACGTGCGTGTTTTGAGGGACCTGAAACGACGGCCAGAGGGAAGGAGCTGGAAGAGAGGACAAGCAGGGTGGGAGGGGTTCGCCAGAATCTTACGGGACTTGCGCACTATGCGCTGGGCGTAGATAGAGGCTAGGTAGGGCAGATCACGGCCGATGATCCTGCCAGCAGCGCGCACGACCCGCTCCAGCTTGTCTTTCTGCTGTTGGGTGGCACCTCCGAACCACACACAGATGGATGAGGTGAGTACGCTTTTCACCACAGCACGGTAGAACTGGAGCATGATCTCCGCAGACAGCCCAAACTTCTTGAGCTGCCTCAGGAAATACAGCCGTTGCTGGGCACGCCTATGGATGCCGTCAATGTTGTTGCCCCAACTGAGGTCGGAGGAGATGAACGTGCCGAGGAACTTAAAACAGTCCACGATCTTGATGGCCTGGCTGCCGATCATCAGTGGATCGATAGGAGGAAGGAGTGTGGTTTGCCTCTAATGTCACAAGGAAGGAGCTAGTGTGCTTTGCTTTTAATGTCACAAGGAAGGAGTGAGCGTGGTTTGCTTCTAATGTCACAAGGAAGGAGTGAGTGTGGTTTGCTTCTAATGTCACAAGGAAGGAGTGAGTGTGGTTTGCTTCTAATGTCACAAGGAAGGAGTGAGTGTGGTTTGCTTCTAATGTCACAAGGAAGGAGTGAGTGTGGTTTGCCTCTAATAACACATGGAAGGAGTCAGTGTGGTTTGCTTCTGTTACATGGAAGAAATGAGTGTGGTTTGCTTCGAATGTCACAAGTGTCATAGGGTGCACCTATCACCAAGTGTATTGTACATCTGCTTTGTTCATCCTCTATTCAGTTATCCCTGCTTCTGTCTCTTCCCATCCCCCTATCCTGTGTGTCAGATCTTTCTGTGTGTCAGACCTCTTTCCAACCCCCCTTCCCCATTTTTTGTGTAAGGCAAGCTGACCAGCTGACCCCTCTGGGACCCCTCCTCTGCTGTGGTCTGTTTGTTGGCACAGCTGCCCTGTCAGTCACTTGTTATGTTAGCATGACCCTTGGCTAGTGAACCGCCCCCCACTCTGACATCTGAATTGTAACATTTTGACTATAAATCTGATGTTTTCCCTCAAGTAAGACTAATGCAACGGCATGCGATTCATTCAATAGACTGTGTTATGCTGAATGAGACAACGTTTGTAAGAAGTCATTTCAAATTAAGTTAAATTAAGTAATCTTTCTTTTCTGCCAAATGGAAGCACAGCCCAGGAACCAGGGTTAGGATCTTGGAAATAATCTACATTCTGGCTCCTGCGAGGTCTGTATATTCCCTTGTTAAGGGGGAGACGGCACACAACCAGAGAGACCACTGCCACGACGGTCTAGAGAGACCACTGCCACCACGAGAGGAGAGAGGCCACTGCCACCACAGTCTTAGGTTGGTCCATCAATCAGGCCTCAGATAAGCCAGGACCCCCTGTACCCATGGGTTAATAAAAACCGCTGGCGCTGAACCTCCAGGTTTTGGCATATA
>JAWQFJ010024168.1:0-27973 GCA_034096865.1 Theodoxus fluviatilis | reverse complement strand
TTTTGAAAGATTTCTAAAACAAGCAGAGATTTTGGGTGTTAAAGCTGAACATCGTGAAAAATATGTTCAAGAATGTTTTGAACGCCTAGAAAGACAAAAGGAAAGAGAAGAGAAAACAAAACAGAGGGAAATTGAAATTGAACATGAAAAAGAGAAAACAAAGCAGGTGGAAATTGAAGAGCGAGAGAAAACAAAACAGAAAGAAATTGAACTTCGACATAGGGAGATAGAGGCTGGGGTACAGTCTAGTGCTAGTTGGGAGAATCGAAATAGGGATTCTGTAGGCGCGAGACCTGTTTACCCGAAGCTTCCCCCTTTCAAAGAAAAACAAGATGATATTGATTCATACCTTTACCGGTTTGAAACTCATGCCACATCATTGAACTGGAAACAGGATCAGTGGGTTACTTTCTTGTCCGCACTTCTTGAAGGAAATGCACTGAGTCTTTTGCATAGTCTTTCTGCCAGGGGCCCAGTGACATATGACGTACTGAAAGAAAACCTCTTGAAGAAATTTCAGTTCACATCAGAGACTTTCAGGAAAAAGTTTCGTGAAGTCAGACCAGATTCCAACGAGCCATTTCAGACGTTTGGCATTGAGCTCACAAGATTGTTTGATAGATGGGTTGCTCTTTCAGGGGTTACAAGGAACCTTGAAGATATCACCAATCTCATCTTGGGTGAACAATTCTTGGAGAGTGTTTCAGCAGAGCTTGCGACTTTCATTCGAGAAAGAGGTTTGACTACGCTTGATCAAATGGTTCAAGCTGCTGAAAGCTATCGTTTGGCAAGGCCCGGAAAAAACTTGGCGCGAAAGCTTGCTACTACCATTTTTGGGTCTGTTGGTTCAGTCCAGGAAGGACCAACCGCGAATGCTGCTTTCAATTTTTGGGACAATCAGGGTTCTCGTGATAACCGTCAGAATTTTGGACGCCGAAAAAATCGCTATCGGGGAGGTTTTGGTAGGGGTGTTCAAGGTCATGAAACAAATGCAGCTGGAAACGATCAGTCACCTAGAGCGTGGGGCGTTGACAGGCGCGGTCGTGGAGACCAAGGAAGGGGCTCATTTCATTCAAATTTTGAAACATGTCCACTTTGTGATGGAAAAGGTCATAGTCCGCGTCAGTGTCCTCTGAAACAAAGTTCCAATCCTTGCAATGTTTGCGGTATTGGTGGTCACGTGAGGAAAACTTGCCCGTTCATTGTTATGAAGACATCCGCTGGGAGTTCTCAAACGCAGCATGGACATTCAGTTGTGCCAGATGTGGTTTGTTCAGTGACTGTCAGTGGAGGGCTGTTTCTTGAAGAAGGTCAAGTCAATGGTTCTGCCTGTTCTGTGTTGAGGGACACAGGAGCAACTGTCTGTGGAGTGAGGAAACGTCTTGTGGATAGCAGTCAATATGTGGATGGTGAAGTGAGGTGTAGGACGTTTGGTGGAGAGATCACTAGTTAACCACCAGGCAAAAAGTTGTTGTTCAGTCTCCTTATTTTTCTGGAGAGTTGATTTGCTGTGTTCTTGAAGACTCTGTTGCTGATCTCATCATTGGGAACATTCCAGGTGTTCCAGTCAGACAGTCGGTGCACCCTACATCTGAGATGGTTGCAGCTGTAACCACGAGGGCTCAAGCTAAGAAGGCGGATCTCCCACATAAGCCGTTGGTGGAGGTGTCTGACGATTTGTCTGTTACTCGGGATGAACTGATCAAGTTGCAGAAGCAGGATCCCACTTTGAAGGCATGTTGGGAATTGGCTGAGAGTGGTCAGACAAAGGATGTTGGGACCGCCTCGTACAGTTTCTACAAGAAGGAAGGTGCGTTGTATCGTCGATTTTCGAAATCGAGACAGGTGCTTCATCAAGTGGCAGTACCACAGAAACTGCGGCCCTCGGTCATGACCATTTCTCATGATCAATTGCTTGCTGGCCATTGTGGTGTTCGCAGAACGTTGTCGAGAATTCTTTCGAAGTTTTTTTGGCCGGGTGTTTCTGCTGATGTCACCAGGTATGTCCAGACATGTGATATTTGCCAGAAGACTGTTTCCAAGGGGAAGATTCCACCGGTGCCCTTGAAGTGCATGCCGGCTATTGGTACTCCTTTTCAAAAGGTGGCGATTGACTTGGTTGGTCCTATCTCTCCTCCGTCTGAGGAAGGGCACAGGTTCATTTTGACGTTGATTGATTTGTCAACCCGCTTTCCAGAGGCAGTACCGTTGAAGAGGATCACTTCTGTGGATATCGCTGAGGCTCTCATGGGGATCTTTGCAAGGTTAGGGTTTCCCAATGAGATTCTGTCTGATCAAGGATCACAGTTCAATTCAGATCTCATGAAGCAGTTCCATGCATTGTGTGGGACTAGAGCTATCAGAACTTCACCCTACCATCCTCAGTCTAATGGTACAGTGGAACGTTTCCATGGAACACTGAAGGCTATGTTGAAAAAGGTTGTTCATGCTCAGCCAAAGGCGTGGCATCGCTACTTGCCAGCTCTTCTGTTCGCTTGCAGAGAGTTACCGTCCGAGAGTACAGGTTTCAGTCCGTTTGAGCTCATGTTAGGTCGTACTCCGAGAGGACCTGTTGCTCTTCTTGCGGATTCTTGGACTCAGGATCAGACGGCCGATGATTCTGAGGCAAAACCTGTGTATGCCTACTTGTTCGAGCTCAAGAACATCATTGCGGAAACTTGTCAGTTGGCAAAAGAGCATTCTTCTCTTGCGTCCACCAGGAGCAAGAAGCACTTCGACAAGCGTGCCAGAGCACGTTCTTTCTCCATTGGTGATGAAGTGTTGGTTCTTTTGCCTACGGATTCCAACAAGCTTTTGATGACATGGTCGGGACCTTACCGTGTTCAGGAGTGTCTTCATCCTGACTACAAGATTTTGGTCAAGGGACATTCGAAGATTTTTCATGCAAACATGCTCAAGCAGTATCTTCGACGGGATGTTGATGTGTCAGTTGGAGTTGAGGACAGTGGTTCAGTGGTGGTTGAAGGTGATGCTATTCCGTGGGAGTCAATTACCACGTGGACTCCATCTGAGGACATTCAGAAGGATGTTTCTGATTCTGTTCTGCCAGTCTATGGTCCTCAGAAAGTTGCTTTACCAGTGTGCGCGTCCATAGCTGTTGTTCAGGAGGAATGTGAGTTTTCATCTCTTCCCACCCTTCCCATTCCCATGTCTTCTTCCATGGCGGACGAAGATGTCACATCCATTGATTTTGACGAGAAGTTGTCACAGGTGGAAAGTCAATCTCTTCGAGGTGTTTTCTCAGAGTTTGTTGACATTCTGACAACGAAACCTGGTACATTCAATGGCAATCTTTTCCTTGACGTCAATCTCACATCGGATGTGCCAGTACGTCGCCGTCCGTACGATCTTCCTTTTTCTTCCAAGCGAGTTGTGGAGAGGGAATTGCAGACCATGTTGGACTTGGGTGTCATAGAAAAGTCAAAATCCGCATATTCATCCCCAGTTGTTCTTGTGCAGAAGAAGGATGGTTCTTGTCGATTCTGCATTGACTACAGAATGTTGAACAAGATAACAATCTTTGACGCAGAACCCATTCCTGATGTTGATGAGTTGTTCACTAGATTGGCTGATTCTTCCTACTTCACTCGCATTGATCTTTCAAAGGGATATTGGCAGATTGTGGTCAATCCTGTGGATAGGCATAAGACCGCCTTCGCAACTCACATGGGCTTGTTCCAGTGGATTCGAATGCCTTTTGGGCTTGTGTCAGCTCCGGCAGTCTTCGCACGCATGATGCGGATGTTGTGTCTTGAGGAGGTTTCCGGCATGAACTTCTTTGATGACATTTTGGTACACAGTTGTTCATTTTCAGAGCACTTGGAGCATGTTCGTGGAGTTTTGCAGAAGCTCAGTCAATTCAATTTGACTGCAAGACCTTCAAAGATTTCTGCAGGGTACAGGAGTTTGGAGTTCTTGGGACATGTTGTTGGAGAAGGTTCTCTCAAGCCTGAGGAGAAGAAGGTTCAGAAGATTCTGGCTATCCCTACTCCAACTACCAAGAAGCAGGTTCGTTCACTCTTGGGTCTGCTCAGTTTCTACAGGAGATACGTGCCAGGGTTTGCTACTCTCACTGCTCCGATTTCAGATTTGACCAAAGACACCAGTGGAAGAACCATTCGTTGGACACCAGCGTGTGAGGAGGCTCTTGCAAACATCAAGAAGGTGTTTTCGGAGGCGCCAATCTTGGGGTTGCCGAGGTTGGATCAACAGTTTGTGTTGCGCACTGATGCCAGTTCCGTTGGTTTGGGTGCAGTGTTGCTTCAGGATTTGGAGGGTACACTCCATCCAGTTGCTTTCGCCAGCAGGAAGTTGTTGCCTCGTGAGGTGAACTACAGCACCATCGAAAGAGAATGTTTGGCAATTGTGTGGGCAGTGTACAAGTTCTCAAAGTTCCTGTGGGGTGTCGAGTTTGTTCTACAGACGGATCATAGGCCACTGACATACCTTCAAACCTGTCGTTTCAAAAACTCAAGAATCTTGCGTTGGTCTCTGTCGTTGCAGGAGTACAGATTCCGCGTTGAGCCACTTCCAGGAACGCAAAATGTATTCGCGGATCTCTTGTCGCGCGCGGATCGCGATCAGTTGGTTCCTTGAATCAAATCCTCATGAAGTATCCTGTACATAGTTACCCGCTCTTTCCTAAAAAGCTGTTGTAGGAAAAAGTAACCTTGGTCGGTTTCTTTTTTTTCCGAAGGGGGGGGTAATGTGACAAGTGGAGAGTTAATTATTTTGTTGAATTAAAATGGTTGTTGTTGAAATAATTTGTACATTGATTTTTATGCTTGGAGTGGCCTGGTTTAGTTTGACAGACCACGTGCTGTTTGTTTGCATTGGAACGTCATGTGACGTCAGGCTGATTTAGCCAACGTAATTAAATTTGCATTTGCATTGGAGATTAGTGTCTTATGGGCTTTGGTGAAATACACCTCGTGAGATGAAGTGCTGCATCGTGCCTTCATCAGTAAAGCTGTATTGTACAGCTGCCAGGCTGGAGATATAGCCTGAATTAAAGACACTCCCATCTTCATGCATCACTGTGGCGGACGCGTCGCAACGCTGAAGAGTGGTACCAGTGCAGGACCTGTCGCCAGGGACTTAAGTGACCCCCTCGTCGAACCGTCACCGCGGAAAGCGCCGGCAGAGATGCGGACGACAGAAAACCCACTGAAGTCGGTAAAAGTGCTGGACCTATCGGGACGATAGCAAACCCACTGAAGAACGACATGGACTAAGGTCGGAAGTAATATGTTGTTTAAACAATGACTGAAAAATGAAACTGGGAGACTGGAGTGGAGACTGATGAGCAGTCACAGGATGGATTGATGACCGCTCATTTATTTATTGGAGACTCGAAGTCTGGAAATTAGTAGACTGTGACAGACTTCATTTATAATATTGCTTGATTGGATTTTTGTGTGTGTGTGCAATTATTAAAGGGACAAGGGCAAAGAAAATCAAATTGGTGTGTCATCTTTGTGCCTGTCTGATTGCAGCTGAATGATGTGAGTGTGTAAAATAGAATTTATAGTAAACAGAGAAAGAACACGCTACATTCTAAAAAGGAGTAAATACATTTACATCTGTTCTCAGTTTATTTGGTACACACACATAAAAACAAAACCCCAGTACGTGACAGTGTGTGTGATGTGTGTGTGTGTGTGTGTGTGTGTGTTTGTGGAATGTATGGTGTGTGTGTGTGTATGTGTATGTATATGTGTATGGTATGTGTGGAATGTGTGTGTGTGTGTGTGTGGTATGTGTGTGAGTGTGTGGTATGTGTGAGTGTGAGTGTGTGTGTGTGGTATGGTGTGTATGTGTGTGTGATGTGTGTGTGTGTGTGTGTGTTTGTGGAATGTATGGTGTGTGTGTGTATGTGTGGTGTGTGCAGCGACTTGGCAGCGCTTGGCTTGTGTATCAAGGGAGGTAACTCCATTCACAACGACTTCGGTTCATGTTTGAGCTTACATTTTGATTATCTGTTCCACTGCCAAAAGTTGTCGTGTGTCTTGTCCAGCACACTTACGCTGTGAAAAATCAGTTGGAATTGCATTGTGTATTTTACTGCTTGTGCTTCTGTTCACACTGCGCATTTATATTTTTGCCTGTTTTATGTACTGCAGTAGGGGAGACAACTTTGGAAAGGACGTTAGAAAACCGTAAAAATCGCTTCACAAATTGAAAAAATTATTAAGTTTAACGGCAAGTTCTCGAAAATGCTTGATTATTCATTTGTTTCTCTTTTACGTATTACTGAACATGTAATTTCGGTTTCAATGTTTTATGCCTAGAAATAATACCTATTGAATGAGACGTTTTATAAATTGCATTTATTTACAGTCATTAATTTTGTTTGTTTATTTATTCGTTCATTCATGTGTTTATTTATAATTTGTGTATACTTTGCTTATTATTCACTTGTTTATTATTATTATTCACATTTTCCTCCATTTATTCATGCATTCATCTAATGACATCAAAGTTACTAGAACAAGGCTCCAAAGGCGCTGTTGCCGCTGGTTCCGGTCAAGGGGGGGTGGGGGGGTGGGGTGAGAGTGTCATCCAGCAACAGCCGTGCTTTGCCCTCCTGTGTGAAACTGGCGTGACGTCGCCAGGACTACGCCAGCACTCTGTGTCAAAACATGACTGATTTACTGCATGCAACATACATGTATTCTCTCTCACTGACCATTCTTCACACACGTCTTTCCTCTCTGTGTCTTGCAGAGGAGAAGGTGTCCCTGCTGTCACTGACCATTCCTCTCTCTGCATTGCAGGGGAGTAGGTGTCCCTGCTGTCACTGACCATTCCTCTCTCTGCCTTGCAGGGGAGAAGGTGTTCCTGCTGTCACTGACCATTCCTCTCTCTGCCTTGCGGGGGAGAAGGTGTCCCTGCTGTCACTGACCATTCCTCTCTCTGCCTTGCAGGGGAGAAAGTGTCCCTGCTGTCACTGACCATTCCTCTCTCTGCCTTGCAGGGGAGAAGGTGTTCCTGCTGTCACTGACCATTCCTCTCTCTGCCTTGCAGGGGAGAAGGTGTCCCTGCTGTCACTGACCATTCCTCTCTCTGCCTTGCAGGGGAGAAGGTGTCCCTGCTGTCACTGACCATTCCTCTCTCTGCCTTGCAGGGGAGAAGGTGTTCCTGCTGTCACTGACCATTCCTCTCTCTGCCTTGCAGGGGAGAAGGTGTTCCTGCTGTCACTGACCATTCCTCTCTCTGCCTTGCAGGGGAGAAGGTGTCCCTGCTGTCACTGACCATTCCTCTCTCTGCCTTGCAGGGGAGAAGGTGTTCCTGCTGTCACTGACCATTCCTCTCTCTGCATTGCAGGGGAGTAGGTGTCCCTGCTGTCACTGACCATTCCTCTCTGTGTCTTGCAGAGGAGAAGGTGTCCCTGCTGTCACTGACCATTGCTCTCTCTGCCTTGCAGGGGAGAAGGTGTCCCTGCTGTCCAAGCTGTTTGGGCGCAGCAAGAAGAAGGCCGCCGCTGCCCCGCCGCCTCCCCCTGTGAAGGAGGTGGAGTACGCCACGTTCTCCGCGCAGTTCCCGCCCCCGGAGTGGCTGTGGTACCAGCAGCAGCAGGAGAAGCAGCGCCGCACGCAGGAGTGGGTCTCCTCCCAGATCGCCAAGTCCGGACACGCCTCCCGCCATGCCCACCTCCCCGCCACGGTAGTGGAGGGCAGGGGAGGTCACTCCGGTCCGCTAATGCGGCATCTGCCCCCAGGAGGCGTGGTGGGCGAGGGGGCTCAGGGCGAGAGGAAGCGGCACTCGCACCAGGGAGGGGGGCGGGTCAGAGACAGTTTCCACGGAGCCAAGTCCCGCAGAGACAAGGTCCACCCTGGGGATGACCGCCGCCTTAGTGCTCATTACCATGGCGACGTAAGCAAGATGGCGGCACCAGCGCCACCCCAGCACTTCTTCGTAGACGGCGGCTCAGGCGGGACGCCCGTTCTGGAGGAGAATATCTACCAATCCGTCTCCTCTCCCACCAACCATCCCTCCCCGCCCAAAAACCCCCCGCCCCCTGCGGAGCGGCACCACTACGACAGCATCGCAGTGGAGGAGCAAGGCGAGGAGGAGACCAGAGCCATGGCGTCGCACGAGTTCTACCCAGAGAGGTTCAACCCCCACCATGCACACGTCCACTCAGCCTCCCACCCCAGATCCGCCTACCGTTCCAAGCGACGGATGTACAGAAACAGTTATCTACCCTTGGAAGGCAATGACATCAGCATCGAGTTCAAGGGAAAACTACCCAAGAGGAACTCTTCCGTCGTGCAGTCCCGGGAGAGCGGTGTCAACTGCGTGGGGCTGGGGGAGATGGGACACTCTGACAGCGCCGGTCCCCAGTTCACCTCCACACCACACCCCACCACTCGTCACAACCACTTCCACCGCGAGGTGGCGCTGCAGTTTAATGGACAAAGGAAGACAACTTCACCCAGGCTGAACGAGATCAGAGAGACAAGGGAGGCAACTGGAGAACGCCCTCGCTACCAGGAGAAGGAGGAAGTGTACGGGAAACCCGAGGAGCAGACGAAGTCGAAGGAGAGCACTGACTCCACTGACAGAGACAACTCATCGACGCCCGCCAACGCTGACACTCAGGACGGCCCGCTGGTGGAGGATGAGCACGGCTCCAAGCAGCAAGGCCAGGCCAAACCAGAGATCATCTTGGACAACGAGCCTCACTTCGGCTGCTACGACCCCGACGTGGCAAGGTCGAGGCCGCAGAGCCAATGCGAGAGCCAGGATGCTGCCGGAAGCATCGTCTCAGAGAGCGAGAGGAGCATGGAGACGGTGGTGCCAGCCCACCGCCACAGCAACGGCAGCGGGGCTGGCCGCTCTGGGAACAGCCTCGGGGGCGAGCTCCGGGAGCTCAGCCTGGCCGACAGCGGCATCAGCTCTCCTCGCCTGGAGGACGCTCCCGATGGGGGGACGGCGCCCAGCGGCGGACAGAACCAGGGCCAGTTTTTCACTGATGTTCACAACGGCCATGACGCCGAACACGTGTTCCCGAGGCACTGCCATGTCCGGCAACCACACAGAACGAGCAATGGTCACGCCTACGGCTTTGCATCTGACACGCACAGGGAAAGCACCGTGATTCAGGACGATAGGAAGCACAGACGGCTGGAGGTGGGGAAGGACAATTACGTGCTGTATGACGACAGGAGGCATCTAATGGGCGAGGTGGGGAAGTCGTCCCGACTGGACGAGGACAGGCTGCATGCTGTCATGGAGACAGGGAAGGAGAACCTTGCTGTGTACGAGGACAGGAAACACAGGTCCAAATCCTTGCACCGTGGCGATCACCAGCGCTCGGACCACGTTCTCAACAACCAGCGCTTAGGAAGAGGGCCCAAGCTGCCCAGTGGTCGCTCCTTCTACGCGGAGCCTGGGCGCCCCAGAGAGGCATGGACGCTGGACAACCCCCCGGACTTCCAGCACTTCAGACAACAGCAGACGCTGGTTTCCAAACACTTCGACCTCAGCGGAGACTTCGAAGTAGTGGGCGTGGTGTAACGCCGCCTGGCTTTCACAGACTTTGCAAGGAAGTTGCGTGCTGTAGGGGTTTGGCAATAAGTTCTGCAAAGACGCATCATTGACTTCGCAAGACATTGTTTTTCGACAGACATTGTTTTTCGACAGACTGCCATGCAGGAAGAGGACAGGGTACGAAATTACATCCGGCGATTTGACCAGATGGCGACTTAGCTTCCCGACCTCTCGACACAAGACGCGTGTGGTAGAGAGGCGCTCTGACGCTTCCAGCGCCGAACTTTTGCTGTGGCTGTTCACAGGTCTACAGTGACATTATCGTGCGTCACGACCTTGCAGAACAGCGCCAACAGGTTTTGTGGCACGGAGTCTTGGCACAGCTCCAAGTAGACCATCGTCGTTGCCAGTACGCCATCCGTGCTTCCCGTGGCTTCTACCTCACTCGTGTTGCTTCCCATGGCCTCCATGCACGCCTGCCCGCAGTTGCCAAAGATGACTTGTGCGAAAGAGCACCTGCTACCACTGCCAGTGAAATGTGTCCTAAATACCTTCCCCGGTCTTGCGCTCCTCTGGCTGCTCCTTCCCTCGCACGTCGTGTATGTGTGTGTCCGCCTGTCTCATCCCTCGCACGTCGTGTGTGTGTGTGTCCGCCTGCCTCATCCCTCCACTCCAGGGCAGGAGGACTTGATCTCAGCAAGGAAATCATCCATTTTCCCTCTGTACTTTTAAGCATTGTATTTTGAGCTTTCATGTACAGTGAATATTTTCTTTTTTAACCCCTCCAGCTCACATGAGGACAACAAACTGCTGTTTGGTAGCGCATTTCTCCTCGTTGTTACGGTATTAGCACAGACGTTGTTAGGAGATTTTCCCCAGTAAATTGATGCTATGTCAGCTGATGACAAGATGAAATCTCTTTGATTTGAGGCTGTTCTACTTAATTAAGCACTGCCGTTTTCACTGTGCCATTTACTTCATTTAAATTTTGCATTTCTTGAGCGATCAGTTTTCTTCATCCTTCTTATTCCAGCATATAACTCTCTCTGCATTGCGAGATTTCCATCCTTTAGAAAGATGCAAAGTGTTGTTTAAAACACGAGGAATTGCCTTGCCATACCAGTAATGGTGACGTTGCTTAAAAATCAATTCGGCCATTGCTAGCATGCATGTACTGCTGTAGACAAGTCCCGTTTCGACACCAGACTGGTACATACTGTAGGTGAAATATGCCATTTGCACAAACTCCCTATCAACTTCCACGCATTGATTTAAAAAACAAGTCTATCAATTCTGCTCATTATAGCCGTTAATTGTTATGCAATACAAATGCACATGAAACATAAATAGTCCACGAATGAACTCTGCATACTAGCACAGTCTGTAACATACGTTGTAAGGACGTTACATTGGTTTGTAACATTTTGTACTGGAATGGGTTGATAAGCAAGGAAATGTCTCAGTCTTTAACTTTTCCTCACAAGATCACGTTATTTGCCAATAGTACTGAGCTTTTATTCTTGCGTTTAAATCGTTGCAGAATAATATCCATGCAATTTTGTAAGCCTGTAATGTCAGTAGCATCGCTTGAACATGAAAGTGACAAACGTTATTCTTTCCCTGTTGGTTTTACAAAAGTGAGAATCGCTGATGAAGCGATCATCGATATATGGGTATCAGCTCTGCACTGCAGATATGGGCTCAGTCATGAAATAGAAACAGAGATGTCTGCATAGTTCCTGGCGGGAAGTTACTGCATTTTGCTCCCATAACCTGAAACGGAGGCTTTGTCGGCCCCTCAAGGAAACTCGGATTTATAAGGTGCTGTATTTCTCGCAGGAAACACGACTCTTCACTTCGTTTTGTGAGCCCATGTTGTGTGCGTGAAGTCTCATGTAAGTGAAGGATGCACGGAATTTACAGGGCAAACGGTGATGAAAGTTCTGCAAGCAATAAAACCCTGAACTAAACTTTCACTTTCCTTGCGCTGCCAACCACCAACGCATTTTGTAGGAATAAAGTGTAGTGGAAAACCCCTAGAGTGGCGTAATCATGAATTCTCTCTTTTCTGTAAATAAACCTGCACGTCAGATGCACCGTGAATGGTCAATTTTATCCTTTTTCTCGCGCACGGTCTGCGTCTTTCTCGTCGAGGGAGCACCTGCCCAACAGCGAATTTCTTCAGCAATAATTGCACAAAAGCGTTTGTATGTGTGAATCCCACAGTTTTCGTAGACTTTTCTTTTCTGTTCTGAGAATGAGGTTTTAGTGTAATATACTGTATTTTGAAACTACTCTTTTCGATTTTTCTATTCATCACCTAAAGCGGAAGCAGCAATAGTCAACACAGCGAACGGCGTTTGAAGACATCCCAAGCTTTGCTTCTCCTCAAGCCTGAACAAGGTGAATTGTCTCAGCCCGTCAAGGAAGTCCTGGCTTGGCAGTTGGCAGCACGTGTGGTCAGGCTGCCGAGAGGCGGCTTCAGATGTGTGGAGGCCAGCTTCCCTGCTTGAATCGCTTCAGTGGACTTGTCACCAAGGAAAATGTTCTTCTCCTTCTGACATCACAGACCCCTGGTTCTCTTTCAGTCTGCTGGCGTTGTGAATGATTGAAGCTATGCATCTGACTGCACTGCTTTCGTAGCTAAGCCTTTTCCCCCTTCGAATAGCCATTGTCTTCTGGCTCTGATCGAGCCGAGCACAACGAGATATTCTGACCTGGGTGCTGAGTTAACTCTGACTGTTGAAACGAGACACTGGTCACAGATTTCAATTGACTTCAATTCTTTCACTGTTGAACGGTTGTAGTTTTGGCCTCTTCAAGTGTTCAGCGATCCGGCGATCTGATGTGATTGCGGACACTGTGCACCTAGTTAAGCATTGCTTTGACCTACTTTGATGAAGATGAGATTGTTGTGGTCATTTGAAAGAGGAATCCTCTTTATCTCTTTTTGGATGAATTCATTTTTCTCATGTTTCCAAGGTTACCAAAGATTGTGGTGCTCATACTTGTCTCCAAGACTTGTAATGACATACACGAAACTGTCATAATTCCATTGAATATTGTCCTTGCATGCCCTGTTCAATACATGGCTTTGTGTCGGCATGTCTCGTCAAATACGACCGTTCGTATATTGTAATATATACTCTGTACATTTTGACTTAGCTTCTTTTTTTATTCTGACGAAAACAGATGGAATTTTACAAGGTACGAATCGTTCTAGATACTTATGCAAACGCATGCTGTTCTACCGCACTGGCATCTCCATTCGTGATGTGCTGCTGTTGATATGTAATATTTATTGATCTTGTGGACAGTAGGTACATTAAAATCGCTTGTCTTATCTGCGTGTTCTTGTTGTTGTTTCTTAAGTCTTATGGTATTAGGCACCAACGCTGAATGATTTGACATTTTCATTTGTGAAGTAGATCCATATGTGCATGTGACGTAGTAGCCATAAATCAGTATACGACTGGCCTGGTTGTCAGTTTGATATCTTTTTAGAAAATCATATGTGGCCATTTTAAAAATCATGACCTGAAGATATAAGTCAATGTACAGTTTATAAAATGGTTTTCTAAAATGCTATTAAATGAGAGTGGTACGTTGATAGTTACATAAGTTATACCAAGCGCTTACATTTTCAAGTGTTCATTCCTGATGATGCTCTATTCAATTCCGTATAACTTTGCACCAGGCCAACCAATTCAAAAGCGGCTTTCAGCAACTGACAGGGCTTGGAGAGTTGACACTGGGACATAAATGTAAATCCAAACAGATCGCGGGCGCGGGGTGGCCGTTCCATGGAGTGGCATCACGTGACGTGTCATGGAATGCCGAGCGCATCTCCCCTGCAGCGCCATTACAGATCACGTGACGACTTCCCCGCCATCACATTCATCAACGCTTCGGAGAATTATTTATCTGCGCAAATATCTGTACCTCGCTGCATTGGAGTGTGTGTGTGAGACGTCTTGAGCGAGGTCACGTGACATCATTCACAAACGACCGAAAAAGCCAGTGTAAGGAAAGAGGTTACCGTAGACATTACTGAGTGGAGTTGACGGTTTCTGTCCGACTTGATTTGGGTTTGCTGCGTCGGCGCCAGTGCTGTGTTCAGACCATGTTTGATGGGAGATGACAGAATAACAACGAATTCATATGACGATAAACCCCATCCAAAGTGCTGAATTGTCCTTTCTCCCACTGGATAGAACTTTCAGTCCAACAAAAAGGATTGTCAAGACAGACATGACACAGTACAGTGCTTTATTCGGTGACGGGCCTCAAAATGGAGAGTGAGAAAAAGTCCCAAACACGATTCACAGAAACTCGTAGGCACGGACAGCAGTGAGCCAGGTCACGTGGAGGCTTGCAAGTGTATCATGTAGCCCTGCCGTGCCCTCGCTAGGAACGTCTGCAGATATGTCACAGTCACTACGACACGCGAGACAATGAGTTACATATCACAAATCAGGGTTGTGCTCTACCATAATTTGCAGTTTTCCCTTATCTTCCACACAGCATCACTCCATGAATGACTGCATGCCAGGTGGCCGCGCCAGAAAACTTTTTTTCTCACTTGGGCATTTGGCGGCGGGCATCTTAATGATACACTGGGTTTTATATCTGCCACGTGTTTCGTTCGCATTTTACTGTGGAATAACTCACAAAATGGATAGAAATCTTTCTTAACCAGAATTTCCCCCATGCTGTACACTCGACAGCGTATCACTGAATGTCTTCGGCTGATACCGTTGCAAGTTTTTCAAAAGATATTTTAAGATGCATTTGCTTTGAAAAACAGTCATAAACAACGAGGGTCAGGGACATAGGAGATGTTGCAGACAAGTGGCAGTGGTGAAACAGTTTTTCGCAGTGCCTGATTGACAAAATGTCCTCGGTCGCAGCGAGTTCACTGAGCCCCGAGCTGTGGCCACACAAGCAGCAGGACCGCTCTTCCCCACCAGACTCGTCCTCTCCCTCAGTTCCTCCAAAGCTTTGCTCTGGTTCCTTCCAGCAGCGCAGACAGCCACGCCACGGAGTGCACCGCCGCCTTTTCACGTACTTCACTCGCGGCAAGATGCGTCCCCGGATGTAAAGCTAACGCGGTTTCAATGTCAAACTCCTCGATCAAGGGAGGGAACTCCTGTTGCATCACACTATTCCATCGTAGAAGTGTTGTGCTCATAGATGACATCAGGAATGCTCTCGGGCGGAGTTGATGACGTCACATTTGTCGAAAAGGCCCCTCGGTGGCATCAGGTGGCCAGTGGAAGGGGTTCTACATTGGCTGCAAGGAGAGGATCACAGTGGGATAGAGAGACGTACATTGGCTGCAAGGAGAGGATCACAGTGGGATAGAGAGACGTACATTGGCTGCAAGGAGAGGATCACAGTGGGATAGAGAGACGTACATTGGCTGCAAGGAGAGGATCTCAGTGGGATAGAGAGACGTACATTGCCTGCAAGGAGAGGATCACAGTGGGATAGAGAGACGTACATTGGCTGCAAGGAGAGGATCTCAGTGGGATAGAGAGACGTACATTGCCTGCAAGGAGAGGATCACATTGGGATAGAGAGACGTACATTGGCTGCAAGGAGAGGATCACAGTGGGATAGAGAGACGTACATTGGCTGCAAGGAGAGGATCACAGTGGGATAGAGAGACGTACATTGGCTGCAAGGAGAGGATCACAGTGGGATAGAGAGACGTACATTGGCTGCAAGGAGAGGATCTCAGTGGGATAGAGAGACGTACATTGGCTGCAAGGAGAGGATCTCAGTGGGATAGAGAGACGTACATTGCCTGCAAGGAGAGGATCACATTGGGATAGAGAGACGTACATTGGCTGCAAGGAGAGGATCACAGTGGGATAGAGAGACGTACATTGGCTGCAAGGAGAGGATCACAGTGGGATAGAGAGGCGTACATTGGCTGCAAGGAGAGGATCACAGTGGGATAGAGAGACGTACATTGGCTGCAAGGAGAGGATCACATTGGGATAGAGAGACGTACATTAGCTGCAAGAAGAGGATGACAGTGGGATAGAGAGACGTACATTGGCTGCAAGGAGAGGATCACAGTGGGATAGAGAGACGTACATTGGCTGCAAGGAGAGGATCACATTGGGATAGAGAGACGTACATTGGCTGCAAGGAGAGGATCACATTGGGATAGAGAGACGTACATTGGCTGCAAGGAGAGGATCACAGTGGGATAGAGAGACGTACATTGGCTGCAAGGAGAGGATCACAGTGGGATAGAGAGACGTACATTGGCTGCAAGGAGAGGATCACAGTGGGATAGAGAGACGTACATTGGCTGCAAGGAGAGGATCACAGTGGGATAGAGAGACGTACATTGGCTGCAAGGAGAGGATCACAGTGGGATAGAGAGACGTACATTGGCTGCAAGGAGAGGATCACAGTGGGATAGAGAGACGTACATTGGCTGCAAGGAGAGGATCACAGTGGGATAGAGAGACGTACATTGGCTGCAAGGAGAGGATCACAGTGGGATAGAGAGACGTACATTGGCTGCAAGGAGAGGATAACAGTGGGATAGAGAGACGTACAGCATGAAAAGTTAACCATGACGAATGGCTGCAAGGAGAGGATCACATTGGGATAGAGAGACGTACATTGGCTGCAAGGAGAGGATCACAGTGGGATAGAGAGACGTACAGCATGAAAAGTTAACCATGACGAAACAGACGTGTGTTCACAGAGGTGCACATACAAATACGCACTCACCCGTAAACGATCAGACACCCATTAGCACAAACACAATGCGCTCGCACGCGCTCAGAGAGAGAGAGAGACAGAAAGGCAGGCGCAAGCGAACAGAGGCACGGACAGACACACAAATGCGAACACAAGCAGACTGACCAGGGAAAACACCGGGAAAGTCCAACAGAGGCAGAGGAACAGACGTCAACGAGGACGACAGCCAAGACAAGAAGGAAAATAGGCAGACAGTGGCAGAGAAACGGAATGGAGAGAAGGATAAACAATACACGCACGCACGCATACTCACAAACATACACACTCGTATTCTTTTTTCACTACTATTTTTCATGTCTGTTTTCTTTACCACGTATGTGGCGAGAGGCAACTTACTTTCTTGCAATCAAGACAAGACAATCAAGACAAGACAAAAAAATCAAGACAAGACAATCAAGACAAGACAATCAAGACGAGACAATCAAGACAAGACAAGACAATCAAGACAAGACAATACAGACGAGACAATCAAGACAATCAAGACAAGACAATACAGACGAGACAATCAAAACAAGACAATCAATACAAGACAATCAAGACAAGACAAGACAATCAAGACGAGACAAGACAATCAAGACGAGACAAGACAATCAAGACAAGACAAGACAAGACAATCAAGACAAGATAATCAAGACAAGACAAGACAATCAAGACAAGACAATACAGACGAGACAATCAAATCAAGACAATCAATACAAGACAATCAAGACAAGACAATACAGACAAGACAATACAGACGAGACAATAAAAACAAGACAATCAATACAAGACAATCAAGACGAGACGAGACAATCAAGACAAGACAAGACAAGACACTAAAGACAAGACAAGACAATCAAGACGAGACAAGACAATCAAGACAAGACAAGACAATCAAGACAAGACAATACATAAGAGACAATCAAAACAAGACAATCAATACAAGACAATCAAGACAAGACAAGACAATCAAGACAAGACAAGACAATCAAGACGAGACAAGACATTCAAGACAAGACAAGACACTAAAGGCAAGACAACACAGTCAAGACAAGACAAGACAAGACAAGACAATCAAGACAAGACAATCAAGACAATCTAGAAAAGACAATTAAGACAAGACAAGACATTCAAGACCAGACAAGACAATCATGACAACACAAGACAATCAAGACAACACAAGACAATCAAGACAAGAAAAAACCAGACAATCAAGACAAGACAAGACAAGACAATCAAGACAAGACAAGACAATCAAGACAATCTTGACAAGACAATCATGAAAAGGCAAGACAATCAAGACAAGACAATCATGAAAAGACAAGACAATCAAGACAAGACAAGACAATCAAGACAACACAATCAAGACAATCTAGAAAGACAATTAAGACAAGACAAGTCATTCAAGACCAGACAAGACAATCATGACAACACAAGACAATCAAGACAAGACAAAACTAGACAATCAAGACAAGACAAGACAATCAAGACAAGACAATCAAGACAAGACAATCAAGACAATCTAGAAAAGACAATTAAGACAAGACAAGACAATCAAGACAAGACAACCAAGACAAGACAAGACAATCAAGACAAGACAAGACAATCAAGACAAGACAAGACAAGACAACCATGACAAGACAACACAACCATGACAAGACAAGACAATCAAGACAAGATAAGACAAGACAACCATGACAAGACAAGACAACCATGACAAGACAAGACAATCAAGACAAGACAAGACAACCATGACAAGACAAGACAACCATGATAAGACAAGACAACCATGACAAGACAAGACAATCAAGACAAGACAAGACAAGACAACCATGACAAGACAAGACAACCATGACAAGACAAGACAATCAAGACAAGACAAGACAACCATGACAAGACAAGACAATCAAGACAAGACAAGACAAGGCAATCAAGACAAGATAATCAAGACAAGACAAGACAATCAAGACAAAACAATCAAGACAAGACAATCATGACAAGACAAGACAATCATGACAAGACAAACAAGACAAGACAAGACAATCAAGACAACATAATCAAGACAAGACAAGACAATCAAGACAAGAAAAGACAAGACAATCAAGACGAGACAAGACAATCAAGACAAGACAAGACAATCAAGACAAGACAAGACAATCATGACAAGACAAGACAATCAAGACAAGACAAGACAATCAAGACAAGATAATCAAGACAAGACAAGACAAGACAAGACAATCAAGAAAAAACAAGACAATCATGACAAGACAATCAAGACAAGACAAGACAAGACAATCATGAAAAGACAAGACAATCAAGACAAGACAATCAAGACAAGACAAGACAAGACAACCATGACAAGACAAGACAACCATGGAAAGACAAGACAATCAAGACAAGACAATCATGACAAGACAATCAAGACAAGACAAGACAAGACAATCATGAAAAGACAAGATAATCAAGACAAGACAAGACAATCAAGACAAAATAATCAAGACAAGACAAGACAATCATGACAAGACAAGACAATCATGACAAGACAAACAAGACAAGACAAGACAATCAAGACAAGATAATCAAGACAAGACAAGACAATCAGACAAGACAAGACAAGACAAGACAATCAAGACGAGACAAGACAATCAAAACAAGACAAGACAATCAAGACAAGACAAGACAATCATGACAAGACAAGACAACCAAGACAAGACAAGACAATCAAGACAAGATAATCAAGACAAGACAAGACAAGACGATCAAGAAAAAAAACAAGACAATCATGACAAGACAAGACAATCAAGACAAGACAAGACAAGACAATCAAGACAAGATAATCAAGACAAGACAAGACAATCAAGACAAGACAATCAAGACAAGACAAGGTAATCAAGACAAGACAATACAAGACAAGACAATCAAGACAAGACAAGACAATCAAGACAAGACAAGACAATCATGACAAGACAAGACAATCAAGACAAGACAAGACAATCAAGACAAGATAATCAAGACAAGACAAGACAAGACAAGGCAATCAAGAAAAGACAAGACAATCATGACAAGACAAGACAATCAAGACAAGACAAGACAAGACAATCAAGACAAAATAATCAAGACAAGACAAGACAATCATGACAAGACAAGACAATCATGACAAGACAATCAAGAAAAAAGACAATCAAGACAAGACAATCAAGACGAGACATGACAATCATGACAAGACAAGACAATCATGACAAGACAATCAAGGAAAAAAGACGAGAACAGCGACAGCCTTGCTCAGAACACTGACCATCGATATTTAAGCCTGACCCGATAGTGGCGCACAATCAAGACAAGACAAGACAATCAAGACAAGACAAGACAATCAAGACAAGACAATCAAGACAAGACAAGACAAGACAAGACAAGAAGACAAGACATGACAATCAAGACAAGACAAGACATGACAATCAAGACAAGACAAGACAATCATGACAACACAAGACAATCAAGACAAGAAAAGACAAGGCAATAGCGACAGCCTTGCTCAGAACACTGACCATCGATATTTAAGCCTGACCCGATAGTGGCGCACAATCAAGACAAGACAAGACAATCAAGACAAGACAAGACAATCAAGACAAGACAATCAAGACAAGACAAGGCAAGAAAAGACAAGAAGACAAGACATGACAATCAAGACAAGACAAGACATGACAATCAAGACAAGACAAGACAATCATGACAACACAAGACAATCAAGACAAGACAAAACTAGACAATCAAGACAAGACAATCAAGACAAGACAAAACAATCAAGACAAGACAATCAAGAAAAGACAATCAAGACAAGACAATCAAGACAAGACAAGACAATCAAGACAAGACAAGACAAGACAAGCAAGACAAGACAAGACAATCAAGACAAGACAATCAAGACAAGACAAGACAATCAAGATAAGACAAGACAATCATGACAAGACAAGACAATCAAGAAAAGACAAGACAAGACGAGACAAGACAAGACAAGACAATGAAGACAAGACAAGACAATCAAGACAAGACAAGACAGTCAAGATAAGACAAGACAATCAAGACAAGACAATCAAGACAAGACAAGACAATCATGACAAGACAAGACAATCAAGAAAAGACAAGACAAGACAAGACAAGACAAGACAAGACAAGACAAGACAAGCAAGACAAGACAAGACAATCAAGACAAGACAAGACAATCAAGACAAGACAAGACAAGACAAGACAAGACAAGACAAGACAATCAAGACAAGAAAAGACAAGGCAATAGCGACAGCCTTGCTCAGAACACTGACCATCGATATCTAAGCCTGACCCGATAGTGGCGCTGCGATTGAGGCGTGCGGCCAGACGTCCTGCCGGGGTGTGCCGCGGCTCTGGCGCACAGACAGCACAGCTGCCGCTTTAGGCGCCTCATTCCCTGCGTGTCCTTGACCCTCTTGTGCCAGAAGACAATGAGGCAGACGATGAAAAGGACGACGTTGAAGACTGCCACGCCGAGCGCCACTCGGATGAGGATGGCAGTGGCCTCCCAAGACCTCCGCACCGTCAGTCCGTCGTCCACCGTCACCACCAAGGTCGTCGTCTGCAGCATAGCCCCACTCTCCACGTTCTCGCGTGCCTGGGGGCGAGGAGGAGAGCCAGGCAATGTCGGCCATGACAGACAACAGCGTGCATGACAGACAACAGCGTGCATGACAGACATAAGAGTGCATGACAGACAACAGCGTGCATGACAGACAACAGCGTGCATGACAGACAACAGCGTGCATGGCAGACAACAGCGTGCATGGCAGACAACAGCGTGCATGACAGACAACAGCGTGCATGACAGACAACAGCGTGCATGACAGACAACAGAGTGCATGACAGACAACAGCGTGCATGACAGACAACAGCGTGCATGACAGACAACAGAGTGCATGACAGACAACAGCGTGCATGACAGACAACAGCGTGCATGACAGACAACAGCGTGCATGACAGACAACAGCGTGCATGACAGACAACAGCGTGCATGACAGACAACAGCGTGCATGACAGACAACAGCGTGCATGACAGACAACAGCGTGCATGACAGACAACAGCGTGCATGACAGACAACAGCGTGCATGACAGACAACAGCGTGCATGACAGACAACAGCGTGCATGGCAGACAACAGCGTGCATGACAGACAACAGCGTGCATGACAGACAACAGCGTGCATGACAGACAACAGCGTGCATGGCAGACAACAGCGTGCATGACAGACAACAGCGTGCATGACAGACAACAGCGTGCATGACAGACAACAGCGTGCATGACAGACAACAGCGTGCATGGCAGACAACAGCGTGCATGGCAGACAACAGCGTGCATGGCAGACAACAGCGTGCATGACAGACAACAGCGTGCATGACAGACAACAGCGTGCATGACAGACAACAGCGTGCATGGCAGACAACAGCGTGCATGGCAGACAACAGCGTGCATGGCAGACAACAGCGTGCATGGAGACAACAGCGTGCATGACAGACAACAGTATGCATGACAGACAACAGCGTGCATGACAGACAACAGCGTGCATGACAGACAACAGAGTGCATGACAGACAACAGCGTGCATGACAGACAACAGCGCGCATGACAGGGTAGACAACTCGCTGGGCGGTTTCGGGCGGTTTAAGGAAATGAGGGGTAGACAACTCGCTGGGCGGTTTCGGGCGTTTGCTCTGTGGGCGGGTGGGAAGCGCACTTGACTCGCATTTCCCTGTAGCCTGTGGATAAACCGGATGCGGCGTAGGAAACTGCGCTGAAGCCAGAGATGCGTTTTTGAGCGAAGCACTTACTTCACTCACACTGCTTGTACCCAGTCAGGAGCACAGCCGGGTGCCTGTGAGGGCTGAACTGGCTACTGGTGAAAGTTAACTCTAGCGCGTTTAACCGCGACCTCGTCGCACGCTCTTTTCGGGAAGTTTAGATGAAGTTGGAATGAAAGTAAATATAGCTCGATAACCAGGGGGTAAAAGTGTGCCGTTTGAGCACACGTTCCTCAGTGAAAAGTCACAATATGAATTTGGACGCCGAGCAATCACGTTTACCTCCACAAGAATGTTAACGTAGTTTATAGATAAATCAGGCTTACCTCCACAAGAATGTTGAAGTAGTTTATAGGATTACTTAGATCAAGCTTGACCAACATGATTTGTGACCGATTTGACAGTCTGCAAAACGAAATTGCCCACACCAAGTCAATTATGAAGTGGCTGGGAGATCAGCAAGAACAACTGCAGGTCGCAAATACAGGAAACATATAGGAAAGCCCAGGCTCAGTATCAGCACCAGATGGAGATAAAGGAAAGGCTGGGTTATGTGACTAGTGTTTGCATGGAAGGTTTGCGTGAGGCGGAGACACACCGAGATAATCTTGAGCAGCAGATCATCAAGAATAACGTTAGGCTATTTGGGGTTCCAGAACAAGAGAGGGAAACCTATTGGGACTGCCTCCGCACTGTAGTGAGCCTATTGCACGACGCTATTCCCGATGTAGACAGGCGTGAGCGAGACGTCGTGCGTGTGCAGAGAATGGGCTCACGCGACAGTCATCAGAGGTACGCTCGACCAATCCTCGTGTCTCTGGCTACGTGGTCAGACAAATTGGCACTCCTGCAGAAAGGCAAAGATTGCCTCAGGTCCAAGGGAATCAAAATTTTAGCTGAACTCACAAATAGGCAAATAGGTGTGCTTCGCGATCTCACGAGACAGGGTAAAGTGTGTTACTTCCGTGGCAATCAGCTGTGCTATAGAGATAGCAAACCCCACGCCTCAACTTCTCGCTCTTCACGAGCACATGCTGGAGCCGAGAGTGTGCACTCCGGGCACGGTAGCTACACATCTACTGACTACGGCGATGCACATTACAGGGAATTGGGAGGACATCATCAACCCACAACAAGATCTAGGGTGCAAAGAAACCGCACCACTAAATGCGCTGACCAGTGAGCGTGTTATCCCCCTCGTTTCTCCAGGGGCACAGGCAAAGTAGAAACAGGGGTATCAACGAGATGAACCTAATAGCGGTCTCCAACACCAAACTGCGGCAAGGTTCGGTCATAAGCGTCCTCAAGAATCCTCATTCTGAAATAAACCAGCTACGTTCCGTGACAAGGTCCCCTACGCTTATGCGGAGTCAAGACAACACCGCGATGGTTACATCGAACAGAGAAGCGTGTTGCGCTAAACAGTCAACCCTAACTACCCCAGGAGGATTTCCCCATGTGCAGCCAGCCAATGAAAAACATGATGACGTCAGTAAACTTGCGGCTGCCTCATCCAGTGATGGCTCGAGACGTGCTCGCTCCGAGCGTGCAGTGCGTGCTCAGCGCACCCTTCTCGACTGATGGGTAGTCACCGATACAACTCAGTCCAGCGCCACACAGAGAGAGAAACCGCAGGAGAACCATTACGAAGAAGTCATCGGTGAGGAAGAGGGCGATGAGGACAGAGACCAACAGGAAGAAGATGAGAAGGAGCGGGTTGAGGATGAAGAAGAAGATGATGAAGAAGAAAAAGAAGAAGAAGAAAGCCTCCAAGACGACAAATTCGACGACGCGAGGACGGAGATAGACAGATCCCAGCCCCCAAGCTGCAGTGTAGAGGTAAACTGTAGTGTGAGGCAGTGAAGAAAGGGTGTGGGAAGGAAGACTCCGACACTTGTGAAGCCACAAGTCCCTTCACCCTCTCCGCGCCCTCGAGTCCGAGGGAAGGACAGGGCGATAAGGAACTCCAACTCCACTACCTAGGGGGACGGCCAAGGCCCTAGCTCTCACAGTCTTGGTTTGAAAGGTATCTGTTCCGACTGTCTCCTTTACTGTTTCAGACTGCTGTCTTGGAATGTTGAAGGCTTACTATCTAAATTCGATGACCCCGACTTTCTTCAGTATATAGAAACATTTTCCGTTGCTTATATGTATGAAATTTTTTTGCAAAATATTGACTATTTATATTGCTTGACATTATATGATAAATTTGTGGCGCCCGCAAACAAGCTTTCATCTAGAGGGAGAAGGTCTGGGGGACTTGTGTGTTTTGAGAAGAAGTCTATATCATCTTTGTTTTATCATATTGAGTGTACTTATAAGAATATAATGGTTTTCAAAGTCGATAAAACAGTGTTTGGCTCCACGAAAAAAGTACTCGTATTTTTTGCATATGTGCCCCCAGCTGGTTCCCCTTTTAATGAAATGATAGATGAACCTGATGGTATCCTTTATCTAGAAAGTTGTATTGCTGCTGTTAATGACAAATATCAGGATTGCTATATTTTGCTATGTGGAGACCTGAACGCTAGAACGTCATGTTATAATTCATGGGACAGTAATGCACTAGGTGACATGAGATTAGGCAACGTAAATTCTTTGCGCGAGTCTCATGATGTCGCAATGAATGAGTTTGGTCAGTCTTTGTTGGCCTTGTATACCGCATACGATCTTACTATTTTGAACTAAAGATAGGTCGTGACAAATTGAACGGCTTGTTTGGAGAGAATTCGGGAAAATTTACGTATGTATCTCATGATGGAAGTAGTGTTATAGATAATTGCATAGCGTCTGATGATCTTGGTGTACTATTTGATTCTTTACTCGTGGTGGAAACAGTTACTTCCCCTCACATGTGTCTTGAGCTCAACATTTCCCGAGAGAATACATGTTCAGTATATGCGAAAGACACGATCTCCTTGCCAATCACTAAATTCGTCTGGAATACTAATCTCGCTCACCAATAACCTCCAGATTTCCCTATCAGAGTTGAATGATGGAGAAATAGATTTGGAAACCCCTCCGAAGGTAAATATGCTCACTGTAACCCTGCCAAGATGTCTCGTGCAGGCAGCTGATTTTCTTAAGAGATTATTCTATCTCAGGCAGAACTCGCCCTCGAGAGTTTGGTATGATAGAGAATGTATAATTTCACAGAAAAACGCCAGGCGATATTTACGAAAGTTCTTGAGTACTAACGCAGATGAGGATAGAAGAACATATATCTATCAAAGAAATAAAAACAAGCAAATTGTTAGAGATAAAAAAGACACCTATAAATGGAGAGTGAGTAATTCCCTTGGTGCCAGTCTCAAAGACAGTACACGTTTTTGGAGACAAGTTAAAACTCTGGGTACAAAATGTCAAGTTTCTTGTAAAATTTCTCTGCAAATATTAAGCGAACATTTTAGGGGTGTCTTTTCTGAAGTATCATTTACTAATAGCGAGGGTCTAGTGCAGGCAGAAATGAACCATCACCTGGATGACAGCAGTTTAAATTCACACATTACGCGGGCCGAGATAACAAATGCCATAAGGCACCTAAAAGTTGGGTCCTCTGCTGGTACTGATAACATTTTTGCTGAAATGTTAAAATCAGCTGAACAATTGATACTTCCATCGTTACTCCGTCTGTTTAATGCTATAACTGATCATGGTGTGTTTCCTGATGTTTGGTCTGAAGCAATTATTGTTCTGGTTCACAAACGAGGCTCGAACGACAATCCTGATAACTACAGAGGTATAACCTTATCAAGCACGTTCAGTAAAGTGTTTGCTCATATTGTCTGTTGTCGGCTTCAGGATTAGGCAGATCAACATGACCTAATTCGGGAAGAGCAAGCGGGCTTTAGGAAAGGATATAGCACTATTGATAATATATTTGTCCTTCCTAGTTTTATTGACAAATATCTGTGTATGCACAAAAAACTGTATGTTGGGTATGTTGATTTTAGGAAAGCCTTTGATACCGTAAACAGGAGTATTATTTTGTGGAATATTTTGAGAAGAAATGGAATTTCGGGGAAAATTTGGAATATTTTGATAGCCATGTATAGATCGGTACGTTACTGCGTCAGAGGGTGGAAAGGTCGAAATGGTTTCTTTGAGTCCTCTTCGGGGTTAAAACAAGGCTGCAAACTCAGTCCAATCTTATTTTCTTACCTTATTAACTCCTTAATTGTAGAGATCTCTGAAAATAGCAAACACTGTGTACAGATCTTGCCCAACTCACAAGACATAAGTGCTCTGCTGTTTGCAGACGACGTCGACCGCGTCGCTCTGCTCTCGGACACAGTGGTACTTCTCCAAAATCAGATTAACTTTCTTCAAAGTGCAGCCCGTAGAATTGGTCTTCAAGTTAATATTGATAAATCAAAAGTAGTGGTTTACAGGATGGGAGGTCATTTGGCCAGACATGAGAGACAGTATTTAGGTGAGGTGCAGATTGAAGTGGTAAGAGAATACAAATATCTAGGGAATGTACTCTCTACTAAGTTGTGTTCAAACGAGATTCAGATAGATTTGGCTTGTGGAGCTAAAGCCGCACTTTTACTTCTGATGCGGTCATTGAGAAAAATTGCACAGGTATCACCGGATGTATTTTTTATTTATTTGATTACAGATTCAACCCATTCTGTTGTATGGGGCTGAAATTTGGGGAGCTGATGACTGTCGAATTATAGAAGGTATCCATTTGCATGCTTTAAAGAGCGTCTTAAATGTTTCTTTACGCACACCTAATGATATGGTTTATGGGGATACTGGTCGTTTTCCTCTTTCCGTCAATGCCAAACTACGCAGTATTAAGTTCTGGCTCAAGATATTAAAAATGGACGATTACCCTACAGAGTCTACCAAATGATGTTTATATCTAACAATGAAAAATCTTGGGTTTCCAAAGTAAAGAATATACTTGTGGAATGAGGTTGCAAAGAGATCTGGTTGAATCAGCGGGTTACGAACGAGACAACTTTATTGAAAAACATCAGAGAGAAACTTATATGTATTTTTCATTCGGAATGGAAGTTATGAATCATAAATAGTGATCGGTATTCATTTTACAATCTCTTCAAAACATTCACAACAAAGAGGGTGGGTTAGCCGGGGTCGGATTGATAAAAAGTACCAAAGATAGGTCGTGACAAAATCTTCCGACTAATAGCGGAGAAGCTGTGCCACCGCACTTCTCGCCTCCTGCTGAAACATCTCGTGCACCTACTGTACAGTAAACGTAGGGACCTCTTTGCCCAGCTGGACTCGATCCACGCCACCTCACCCGACCTCCGAACCCTGGCAAAGGAAACGCGCGCTACACGACGCGGTCTTTGCATGAAAAAGAAAAATCAGAAACTACGGAATCTGAACATTCGAGTCGAGGAGAAAGACCCCATCCTGAACGGCCGGACGGTGGTGAACCTCTCTAACCACTCGCTCACTCCGGGGGAGAGGGAGGTCCTCGAGCGTGGACTGAAATTCTGCCCTACGAAACCCATGGACCCCGTCAACCTCGCAGCAGACACAGAGGAATTCGTCCGTCGGATGAGACTACGGGAATTCTTCCATGATGACTCCCAACCTGACCACACAGGAACTCGGGATCGGCTGCCTCCTTTGGACGGCAGAAGCAACGCTAGAAGGTCTGTTTTCACTCCACCCGAAGGCCGCTGTCAGAGGTTGGACTTGTACGCTCAAGCCCTCCGCAAGTACGTCAACATCCAGTTCCTCAGCCACCGCCGAAAGGTTATCCATAACCTTACCCCGGCACAGCGGATGGCGATAAAGTCCTTGAATACCAACAAGGACATCGTCATTAAACCTGCAGACAAGGGGGGAGCAGTCGTCCTCTTGAACCGCACCGACTACATCAAAGAG
>JAWQFJ010024166.1:0-15237 GCA_034096865.1 Theodoxus fluviatilis | reverse complement strand
TGGTTCAGTCTCTTAACCCTGAGATGGGTTGTTGAGGCACCACTGATGACTTTCGGACAATCTTCCTCCATCGATCTCTATCCTCTGTGGCTCGCTGTGAGTCAGCAAAGGTCAAGCCTGTCCACTCTTTGATGTAGTATTCCCACCTCTTTCTCTGCCTGCCTCTCCTTCTCCCACCTGGTACGCGTACGGTACCTTGCAGGATGGTCTTGGCCAGCCCACTGCCTCTTGACACGTGACCGTACCACTTCAGCTTTCTGCTTTTCACGATTGAGAGCAGGTCTTCGTGCTGTCCAATTGCTCTCCTGACCCTGTTGCTGATTTCCTCATTCGTGACATGGTCTTTATATGAGATGTTCAAAATCTTGCGGTGGTTTACGGAAAAGAACGTTATAGATGCTTTAAAAACACTCAGCCATATCAGTTTTTAATGGCACATTTGGTAGAGCATTGAACTCTTGGTCATGCGTGCGCTGAAACTTTTTTTTCTCTCTTTTTTCGAGAGGTTGTGGGTTCAAACCCGACCTGGTTTTTTGTGGTTTTGTGTATGTGTGTTTTCCCCTCCTCTTTTCTCGAGAGGTTGCGGGTTCGAACCCGATCTTTTTTAAATAGTGTCAAAACCTGGAGGTTCAGCGCCAGCGGTTTTTATTGACGTCACTCGTTGTTGAACCTTGGTAGTGGATGACGTCCTCGGGAAATTTTAGTCCATCGCATATCTGTTACTAGGCTAAAATTCTAGTGATAAATTACTTCTGGAAAGTGAGTGTGAATGGGGTGTTTTGTGTGGTTCTCTGTTCACTTCTTCAATCTTCAATCTTCTTCCATCAAGAGATAACTTTGCTGTGTTTAGGGTCTATTCTTTGGAAAAATCTTTGCCCTTGTTTAAATAGGTTAGCATAGGTTTCAGCCCCAGCTTACAAATAGTTACTTTGAAACTAAGAAAATATTCCTGCACAAATTGATTTATTATTGGGAAGGATTTGTTGAAATCTCCTGTGAAATTTGGAAGAAGAAGGGAAAACTTGGCAATATTTTATTTTTACCTGTGCTCATCATGGATGATTATGACGCATTTTTTGAAAGATTTCTAAAACAAGCAGAGACTTTGGGTGTTAAAGATGAACATCGTGAAAAATATGTTCAAGAATGTTTTGAACGCCTAGAAAGACAAAAAGAAAGAGAAGAGAAAACAAAACAGAAAGAAATTGAGCTTCAACAGAGGGAAATTGAAGAGCGAGAGAAAACAAAACAGAAATAAATTGAGCTTCAGCAGGTGGAAATTGAAGAGCGAGAGAAAACAAAACAAAAAGAAATTGAACTTCGACATAGGCAGATAGAGGCTGGGGTACAGTCTAGTGCTAGTTGGGAGAATCGAAATAGGGATTCTGTAGGCGCGAGACCTGTTTACCCGAAGCTTCCCCCTTTCAAAGAAAAACAAGATGATATTGATTCATACCTTTACCGGTTTGAAACTCATGCCACATCATTGAACTGGAAACAGGATCAGTGGGTTACTTTCTTGTCCGCACTTCTTGAAGGAAATGCACTGAGTCTTTTGCATAGTCTTTCTGCCAGGGGCCCAGTGACATATGACGTACTGAAAGAAAACCTCTTGAATAAATTTCAGTTCACATCAGAGATTTTCAGGAAAAAGTTTCGTGAAGTCAGACCAGATTCCAACGAGCCATTTCAGACGTTTGGCATTGAACTCACAAGATTGTTTGATAGATGGGTTGCTCTTTCAGGGGTTACAAGGAACCTTGAAGATATCACCAATCTCATCTTGGGTGAACAATTCCTGGAGAGTGTTTCAGCAGAGCTTGCGACTTTCATTCGAGAAAGAGGTTTGACTACGCTTGATCAAATGGTTCAAGCTGCTGAAAGCTATCGTTTGGCAAGGCCCGGAAAAACTTGGCGCGAAAGCTTGCTACTACCATTTTGGGTCTGTTGGTTCAGTCCAGGAAGGACCAACCGCGAATGCTGCTTTCAATTTTTGGGACAATCAGGGTTCTCGTGATAACCGTCAGAATTTTGGAAGCCGAAGAAATCGCTATCGCGGAGGTTTTGGTAGGGGTGGTCAAGGTCATGAAACAAATGCAGCTGGAAACGATCAGTCACCTAGAGCGTGGGGCGTTGACAGGCGCGGTCGTGGAGACCAAGGATGGGGCTCATTTTATTCAAATTTTGAAACATGTCCACTTTGTGATGGAAAAGGTCATAGTCCGCGTCAGTGTCCTCTGAAACAAAGTTCCAATCCTTGCATTGTTTGTGGTATTGGTGGTCACGTGAGGAAAACTTGCCCGTTCATTGTTATGAAGACATCCGCTGGGAGTTCTCAAACGCAGCATGGACATTCAGTTGTGCCAGATGTGGTTTGTTCAGTGACTGTCAGTGGAGGGCTGTTTCTTGAAGAGGGTCAAGTCAATGGTTCTGCATGTTCTGTGTTGAGGGACACAGGAGCAACTGTCTGTGGAGTGAGGAAACGTCTTGTGGATAGCAGTCAATATGTGGATGGTGAAGTGAGGTGTAGGACGTTTGGTGGAGAGATCACTAGTTACCACCAGGCAAAGGTTGTTGTTCAGTCTCCTTATTTTTCTGGAGAGTTGATTTGCTGTGTTCTTGAAGACCCTGTTGCTGATCTCATCATTGGGAACATTCCAGGTGTTCCAGTCAGTCAGTCGGTGCACCCTACATCTGAGATGGTTGCAGCTGTAACGACGAGGGCTCAAGCTAAGAAGGCAGATCTCCCACATAAGCCGTTGGTGGAGGTGTCTGATGATTTGTCTGTGACTCGGGATGAACTGATCAAGTTGCAGAAGCAGGATCCCACTTTGAAGGCATGTTGGGAATTGGCTGAGAGTGGTCAGACATTAATATGACCGCACACTCGGCTGATTTTAGCGAGATTTCCGACAGAGTGATCTCCCCGTTTTCGCGTGTCTCCCCCAGAGCGCTTGTGCGAGATATGTTGTATAGATTATGCCACGTGCGTGAGGAATAAAGTTTAGTGAACGAATAGCAGAATGCAAAATGCAAGTGCGTGCAAGGGTTTTTATAGTATTTCTTGACAGCGATATGTGTGTGAGAAACCGTTTGTTTCGTAATTTGTAAACATGAACAATAATTAACCGAGTGCGTGGAGAAGCGAGCGTAAACACTAAAATGAAAATCCCCACACTAAACCAAAGCTGGGAAAAGGGTCAAGGTGTCAGTAAACTATATCTCTCGTAAAAGATCTATACACAATTTTCTCCACGGAAAAGCACGTCCCTAACAAGCTGGTCTAAATAAAGAAATAAACACCGGACGCATAATTATGATCTACGCCCGGCCTGAGCAGCAGACGATCGAGCAGCATAAAATGATAAACGCGAGAAGAACAGAAAAATCGAACTTCGTAATTTGTGATGCACAAGATTCCTTTCACTGTTGAACCTCAGGAGAAAATACTGTTGTTAAAAATGCTGAATTTGTTAAAAACTGTGATGACAAAGACAATGCAACGTGTGTAAATCCGTACCTCGCTTCGCGTAGTGTAAAAATAGCCGAGTGCGCGTCTTAGTACGAAACGACTAGGTACAAAAACGTCCAGGATACGAAACGACACGCATCGTAAAAAATCCTTCTTTCACCTTCACCGATGTTCTCGAATTTATTCTCCTCGCATTGATTCTATAATAGGATCCATGCTGCTCAAAAATCTCCTCGCAAATGACGTCACGTTATTCGACGTCAAATGATCACGTCACAGATTTTGCAAATGGAGTCTGTTGTATCTTTTCATTGCAACACCAAAATGTAAAAAAGTCACTTTCTTTTCAAACCTCGATTCTGAAAATTTGATAATACTGAATCGGACCTAACTTCCAGTCAGTGTGCAAAATCTCAAGGAAATCCGTCCAGTAGTTTTTGAGATATAGGCCGTGGAGTCGGGACAGACAGACAGACAGACACACACACAGACAGACAGATAAAGTCTGTAGGACCTCCAGTAAACCTGGAGGGATAAAGTCTGTAGGACCTCCAGTAAACCTGGAGGGATAAATTCTATTTTACACACTCACATCATTCAGCTGCAATCAGACAGGCACAAAGATGACACACCAATTTGATTTTCTTTGCCCTTGTCCCTTTAATAATTGCACACACACACACACACACACACAAATCCAATCAGGCAATAGTATAAATGAAGTCTGTCACAGTCTCCTAATTTCCAGACTTCGAGTCTCTAATAAATAAAGGAGAGGTCATCAATCCATCCTGTGACTGCTCATCAGTCTCCACTCCAGTCTCCCAGTTTCATTTTTCAGTCATTGTGTAAACAACATATTACTTCCGACCTTAGTCCATGTCGTTCTTCAGTGGGTTCACTATCGTCCCGATAGGTCCAGCACTTTTACCGACTTCAGTGGGTTTGCTGTCGTCCGCATCTCTGCCGGCGCTTTCCGCGGTGACGGTTTGACGAGGAGGTCAGAAAAACAGCACGTGGTCTGTCAAACTAAACCAGGCCACTCCAAGCATAAAAACCAATGTACAAATTATTTCAACAACAACCATTTTAATTCAACAAAATAATTAACTCTCCACTTGTCACAGCAATTCAATAATCAAACACGAAAAGTGTCTGCAGTGTCACTGCATAGTCTTTTGCATGATAATACTTTGTGGAAGCAGGCTAAGGTATTGTCAACATGGCCTGTCCTGATCTTTATCTGGTAGAAAAAGTAGACCATTACTTATCATAAGACTCCCATTCATTTGGTGATTTGGTGATATTCTTTTTAATGAAGGAGCGCAACACAGGCGGAGCCGTCTGATGCCCCCCGCCCTCCCCCCCCTTCCTACCAACAGCTGGATTCCCTCCCTGCTGAGCTTTCGGGACCTGCTCCATGAGTTCAGCCAGGGGCGTCTCCAAGCAGCCGAAACGGCCACGAGGGAGCATCGAGACAGGGCCAGGTCATTATAAGACGCCTTTAAGCTGAAAAGCTGCGCCATCAGGGGCGATGCTCATCATGCACATCAGCTGGAATACATAGTGAATACTGCTATGGGCTGAGTTCCCCAGGCCCTAGCACAGTTAGTTCCAGTCAGCTGCTAATGTGCCACGAAGCTTTCAGGATCAAGGTCGCCACTCTTAGTTGTCTCTTTAACCATGACACCCTGCTGGACGTCATCAGTGCATTATTCGTCATCTCATGATTAGAAATGCGTCCAATTCGGTCATTGTTGATGATGGCTTCCATCTATGTTGTTCTGTTCTGTGTTGTGTTGTGCCACACTGTGTTGTGCTGTCATATGCTGTGTTGTGCTAGCAGTGTTTTTCTGTCCTGTGCTGTGTTGTGCTACGCTGTGTTTTTCGGCTTTATACTGAGTTGTATTACGCTGTGTTGTACTGTTCCTGTGCTGTGTTATGCCACACTGTGTTGTGCTGTCATATGCTGTGTTGTGCTAGCTGTGTTTTTTTCTCCCTATACTGAGTTGTATTACGCTGTGTTGTGCTGTTCCTGTGCTGTGTTATGCCACACTGTGTTGTGCTGTCATATGCTGTGTTGTGCTAGCTGTGTTTTTTTCTCCCTATACTGAGTTGTATTACGCTGTGTTGTGCTGTTCCTGTGCTGTGTTGTGCCACACTGTGTTATGCTGTCATATGCTGTGTTGTGCTAGCTGTGTTTTTTTCTCCCTATACTGAGTTGTATTACGCTGTGTTGTGCTGTTCCTGTGCTGTGTTGTGCCACACTGTGTTATGCTGTTCTGTGCTGTGGTACACTGCGTTGTGCTGTTCTGTGCTGTGTTGTGCTACGTTGTTGTATTTTACTATCCTTTGCTGTGTTGTGCTACACATTGTTTTTCTCTCCTTTGCTGTGTTGCGTTATGGTGTATTTTTGTGTGCTGTGTTGTGAAGTGCAATGGTATTTGCTGGTGTGGTGCGCTGTGTTTTGCTGTCCTATATTAAGTCGTGCTGTCCTGTGCTGTAATGTACCATGCTGTGGTGTGCTATGCCGTGATGTACTATGCTGTGATGTGCTATGCCGTGATGTACTATGCTGTGATGTGCTATGCCGTGATGTACTATGCTGTGATGTACCATGCTGTGGTGTGCTATGCCGTGATGTACTATGCTGTGATGTGCTATGCCGTGATGAACTATGCTGTGAAGTGCTATGCCGTGATGTACTATGCTGTGATGTGCTATGCCGTGATGTACTATGCTGTGAAGTGCTATAATTATCATATGCTTTGTTGTGCTGACGTGAGCCGTCCTATACTGTGTTGCGGTATGTTGTGTTATACTGTAGGGGAGAGCGGGGCTGGTTGTAACATTTTTTACATTACGACTCATCACGCATTACATGCTTAGCATTTAAGCAACTTTATTCACTCAAGCACAACTAAAAACATTCGTTTTAACGTTGAAACTGAAACAATTGTTCAAATCTGCACCGTTTGTCTCCAAGGTGAACAAAACTGACGTAACCCTACTCGTTACAACTTGCCCCACATGTGGGGTAAGTTGTAGCAAGCCGTGGGGCTGGTTTTAACACAATGATATTAGACATTAAAAAAAGACTTAATGGTATTCGACGGCATGTACTCTACATACCCCAGCACCTACATAGCCCATCTTCTACATACTCGACCTCTACCTAGCCCATCCCCTACCTAGCCCATCCCCTACCTAGCCCATCCCCTACCTAGCCCATCCCCTACATAGCCCATCCCCTACATAGCCCATCCCCTACATAGCCCATCCCCTACATAGCCCATCCTCTACATAGCCCATCCCCTACATAGCCCATCCCCTACCTAGCCCAACAACTACATAGCCCATCCCCTACATAGCCCATCCCCTACATAGCCCATCCTCTACATAGCCCATCCCCTACATAGCCCATCCCCTACATAGCCTATCCTCTAAATAGCCCATCCTCTACATAGCCCATCCTCTACATAGCCCATCCTCTAAATAGCCCATCCTCTACATACTGGACCCCTACATAGCCCATCCTCCACATACCCCAACCCCTACCTATCCCACTAGGGTTCACAACAAACCAAACAAAAATCCTCTACTGCATGTACTTGCACAAACAAAGCAAACACAAATGTAAATGTGCCAGTGACATAATCAGCACATCATTGACAGATGTAACTGGGTTTTTTCTGTGTGCATTCTTCATGAGACCAATTCTTGCACCTCACACACTGAACCCATTTCTCGTTTGGCATGCTGTTTGAATAGGGTTCACAACAAACCAAACAAAAATCCTCCTCAGAGTCTGTGGAAACAGAGTCAGACTTTTTGTAGCTTGATGTTTTTCTCGACTTTTTGTTCCCTTTCTGTTTCTGCAGTGTATTTCTACCTCCTGTTCTAATAGGTGCACGGTTTCTGTTAGTTTTTTCTTCCCGGCTCAGCTTGTTCTTTTCTGGGGTGTTGGTTAAAACTGCTGTCTGTCTACGTTTCCTTCCTCGTGATCCGACCTGCCTTGGAGCTGCTTTGGGGAAAGGCCTCACTTGTTGCGGGGAGAAGTCGTCACCAGCGTTCAAGGGAAGCTCTGTTGCCTCTATGGAGTTCAGCTGGGTGTCTGGTGCAGATGTTGGCTTCTGAACAGGCACAACTGCATCATAGTGAGCCCCAGAAAACAGGAGATGGACACTGCCAGTAGAAGTGGCTCCAGGTCGACCAGGGTTCAACACCGTCTCCAGGTGGTTCCCATATCTGACCTGGTGAATGACTGCACTGATTCCAAGTGCATTGGACAATGCGGACACTATTAAATCTGACGTGTCATTGTTGTATTGTTTATCTGTGATGTATCTCTGTAGCTCTTCCTCTACATTTGTGTCTTTACTGCCAAACTGTTCATAAAAAACCCTGTGGTCCTGCACTTCTTGTGTTAACTTAACACAGAGGTCATCAGTAGAGAGGACTGCAATTCCTTCTGACTCCAAGCATGTCTGAAAAGCGTAAAGAAGACAATGCCCATCCCCACGCATCCTTTTCACCTCCTTGTTCTTTTCCAAAAGGTGTCTGTCCATTGGATTCTGAATGTCTGTTCTGTTCGTTGGTTGGGACCCTCGCTGAGTCATCTGCCCATCTGTGGTAGCCAAGCCTGTAGCTTGCATCTGTTGAAGTGGCTGAACTGCTGGGTTTGATGCCAAGTCTTCAGAAGTGCTCCCAGAAGGTTCGGAGTCCTTGGGGGCAGGCCTGTCGGTCACTGCAGATGGTTGGAACTCCACATCTTGGAAAATGTCAGGATCATTTGGGCAGATGCCAGACACTCTGAACCCGTTCATGATGTTAGTGGGTACGGCTGCCCGTGGCCATGCATCACGAATCTGCCCTGGGAGGTCATAGATAGTCATGCACTTTCCTGGGTTGTTCCTCATCCAAGATTGCTGTAGGCTGGCAAGAAATGTCTTGAACGGACCAAACACGGAACGGTCAAGGGGCTGTAGCTTATGTGAGCAATGTGGGGGGAAGGAGAGTAGAACTACTCCATTCTCCTTTGCATAGTTTATCATGTCAATCCCAAGGTGAGAATCGTGGTTGTCCAGCAGCAGAAGGACTTTCTTGTCTTTGGATGGTCGGACATGCCTGATGAAATGTTCCATGAAGACATAGACATTTTCTGCTGTCATCCAGCCAGAGGGATGGGCTGCGCCAATCGTCCCAGGGGGTGCATCCCGGATGAAATGATCATGGTACTGCTTTCTTGGAAAGATGAGAAATGGTGGGACTGTATTTCCAGCTGCACTAACTGCAACACACATGGTGATCAGCTGACCTCGCTCAGCAGATGTCATTGCTCCTGCTTGTTTGGCCCCTTTGGGAGATACAATGTTTTTTGGTTTTTGCACTGTTGTAACACCTGTTTCATCAACGTTCCAAATTTCAGATGGCGAAAATTTGTGTTTGCTCAACACTGATCCAAGCTTTTCAAAAAACATTGAAACATTTGATCGATTGAATGCGGTAGCTCTTGACAGACTGGTCGCCTCCGGTTTCCTGATTGACAGTCGCGGATGACGCTTAAGGAATGATGAAAACCAATCCTTCCCGGCGATTTCTTCTGTCTTCCAAGACTCTGGCATGTCAATGTCAAATGTGCAAGCACACTCATATGCAAGTTGTCTCACATCTCGTGGAGAAAGGCCAAAATATATGTCTGCTGATTGCTTGATGTAGTCTGCCAACTGATCTTCTTGCTTCTCTGTAAATACTTGCCGGTTCTTATAGCCATAGCGAATATCATCAGCACTTTTGGAAGAAGAACTTGGAAGCGGCTCTGGTGCAGAAAGCTGCTTTTTCTTCTTTATGTACCGTGTCAAAGTGACATGGCACATGTTGTACTGTTCAGCCACTGCACGAATGCTTTTCTCTCCAGTGACAGCTTCATTGACAGCTTTCTCAATAATGTCTGATGGAGTGGTGCCCCGTGAGGTCTTCCTCTGGTAGTTTCGAACCATTCTGGAAAAAAATAAATGTCTAAATTTATTTAAGTTGATTTACGAGGGAAAAAATACAAAAGATCTAGACAGAATCCTCATTAAACAAAAATACCACATAGAGGCAGACACAGCTCCATGCAGCACGCATACTTAAACATGCATGCGCACACACACACACACACGCACACGCGCGCACACACACACACACACACTCACTTTTTCTTCCTTATTTTCTTCAATTTGTAGCGAATAGAAAAATGGGGTTGGTCGTAACACAGGTGGGGCTGGTTGTAACATGTTACAACTAGCCTCTTCTGGTGTGTTACAACTAGCCCCATCCCACTGTTGATCACCGGCCCTAACCCAGCAGCCAACACAGAAAACGAGAAGCAGATTTTGATGGTATGATAACATTGATAAAGCAACAAGCTTTCTTGAACCGTTTCTGTCAGTATTCTAAGCATTAGTGATTTAGAGATACATGATATTCTTTACAAATTGCAAAAAGTTACTCACATGCCTGAATTTCGAACTTTTTGTTCCCATTCTCACATGCGTCGATTCCATTCCGCCATTTTTTCTTGGGAAATGGAGAATGAGTAAAGGGAACAACTGTCTCAGTCTCAGCAGAAAACTCATAAACAGTAAGGAGTAATGCTGCTTGTTACTTCCAACCCGTGTTACTTTTAGCCCCGCTCTCCCCTACTGCGCTGTGCTGTGCTGTCATAAGCTGTGTTGTGCTACGCTGTGTTGTTTCGTCCTGTGCTCTGTTGTGTTGTGCTGTGTTGTGCTGTCCTAAGCTGTCTTGTGCTGTGCTCTGTTGTGCTGTATTGCGACGTGTTGTGCTGTCCTAAGCGGTCTTGTGCTGTGCTCTGTTGTGCTGTCTTGAGCCCCACCGTACGGTCACTCTACGCCCAAGCGAGACCCAGTGTCCATGCCATCAGAGGGCAACGGAGCAGTGGGCTCGCAGGAAAAGTAGCGGCGTCTGGGGCAGAATCGGCAGGAATTCACTTTGGCGGGGTTGGCTCTGCTTGACATTTGGAGCGCTGCGACGGAGTCTTGACAGGAATGCGAAATGACGGCTGAATTAACTCCTGCCGCGGAGACTTCGCCAGGGTTGCACGCTCCAGGAAGGGAAGCGAAAAGAACGCCATCATCCCTTGAGAGAGACTTACCCCCTACCAATACTGGCTTCCCCTTTCTCCCTCTTGCCCTTCCTCCCACGCACGCTCAGCTCGACCCTCATTTCAACCCCCAGTTGTTACTACCATTCCGAATGTTTCGTCCAATTCCTCTTTAGCCTTTCTGTCCTTGCCTTGACTACTCCCACGTGGAATTATCCCAGTCGGTCCATCGTACTCGTTGCTTATTTTATCGACTCTGCACTGCTGTGTCCTTTCTACCAATATCATGGGTTTATTTCCTCTGAATATCATGAGTGAAATGGAATATCCGATTAAAGGTACTACTGCCGGGAAAAAATTCACTATCACCCCTCGTCCAGCTGTAGCGTCTTTTCCTATTCAACCACCTCTACAACATGCATACCATCCTGAAAGAGGATTCTGAGGGTGCGACATACATCTCTTAATCCTTCATCCTCTACATTTGTTCATCCTTTACAATTTCGGCATCCTCCATATTTCTCAACCTCATCTCCTCGTCTCTATACACTTTCCAGCTTGTCTCAGCTCACCCACATGGTCCTTCCTTTCCTGCGCTCCCGCTCCGATCCACTCCAAATCCAGTGCCAGCTCGAATGTTCCCATCCCCACCCACCCTTGCTACTAACTCGTTCTGAACTATCCCTTCCGATCACCCTTTTACACTCAGTGTTATTGCATCTCTGATTCATTTCACATCCACAGCACGGATCTCTTGACATGTTTGCTTTGTTGTCGTTGTTCGTCACCTCCCACTCATTCAGCGTGGCTGAGATTAGTGGATATGGTCTCAGCAACAGGTTGGTCACGTGATAGCCTTAATTCTTCCATAACATGCATACCACCGTTCTGAACACAGAGTCTCAGCCACGCTGAATGCCATATCACATCGTGAGTGTATTCCTCCGCTTGTTGTGATACACTCGAAACTGGCAGCCATCTTTTCGTCAATTCATTTTCTAAACATCGATTTCCCATGAATGTAAAACTTGTATGCGGTAAAATTCGAATGACAAGAGTGTAATATTGTGAACTCTACTAATTATAAGGACTTTGAATACAACAGCAATATTTATACTTCATTGAGCGAGTAATGCAACCAATCCCGTCTGCATAATCATTTGGACCGATACACACAGAAACCCGCTGAGTGCTTTTGCTGATGAGGAATCATTAATTTAATGTATGCTTAGAAGGATTAAACTTAGAAAAACTGCTTCTGAGCTATCCGATAATATCGAACTTCGGAATCGGACGGATTCCTACAGAAGAAACTTCCATTCGATTAACGTTCAACACAGACGGAATGTAGGTTAAATCACTTACTGACTCCATCAGTCGATACACGAATGATCGAAGTGTGGAGCTCGTCAAACAGTGTGAAGGCAGTTAGACCACAGGTTCCGGCCAGAAAGCAATTACTTGCGAGAGTATAACCATAGATTCACGAAACCAGCCCGGAGCCATAGGAATCCTTTTCGCTGCGTTTATAGTAGGTCCAAAGATTGCGTGTATTACTATATACACAATCGCACGTGCTCAAGGCAGTTTGCAACCTTTTAGACGACGTTCGCGCTAAAAGTAGTTCTCAAATAATTTCCTGAAAATCTCATAGATTAGTTTTATTAGAACACCAAATTTGTGTTTATCTATCGGGATAAATAATTGGAATGAAATAGAATCGCCTCTTTTTACTCTCAATGGTCTTCTGATCATGTTGAATTTTGATTGGTAAAATCATTGGAATGTGGAGCCGAAGTCACGTGACCAACCTGTGTCAGAGATACTATATCTCTGTGTTCAGAATGCCTCCCACTCACCCACTTTCTCATACTCCCCACACTCCTGCGGCAACCCGTCCTCTGCGTCGCGCTTTCTTCAGGGACACCCATACCCAGCCTCCCACGTAGTCTCCTTTAAGGCTGTTATTATAACGTTTCAAACTATCGGCCCGCGAAGCGGGTTCGAAGGGATCGGCGAACTAAGTTTGCGTGCCGTGGTTTCTTAACTGGACGAACTATCGGCTCGCGAAGCGGCTTCGGTATGATCCAGGAACCAGGTCTGAGGTTCCCGGAGCATGTAATGGGAACTACCCCGAATCTTCGCTATGACTCATTCGCGCCTGAAGTCTTTTTGTTTTTTGTACCACAAGTAACCATTTGTTTTCCGCCATCCCCCCCCCCCCCCCCCCCCCCTCCCCTTTGATCCACATGCAAAAGGCTCATATTTAGAATTACTGACACTCATGCAAAGAAATCGTAACCAATGAGCTTTATCAATTTATCAAAACTATACATGTGTGCAGAATACATCAATACTTCGTTTTAATTGCTACATAATTGAAATGCAAATGTAGTCAACGTAGCTAGGCCATGTTCGGGCAGTTTCGTTCGAGCGGTAACGTATGCATATCATTACAGTCAGTGACGTATACATATCATTACTGTCAGTCAAGAAACAAATCCTGGGTTTGTCCAAACTGCCGGACTCCGAACGAGTTCACCGGCGATCTCTTCAGAGCAATACATGGTCCGCCGAAAAAGTTCGCGAACTTTTGGTTCGAGCAGTTAAGAACAGGCTTTAGAAACTCTCCGAAAGTTTTCCTTTGAGCCAAATGCTGCTTACTTGTGCCCTCTCCTCTCCCTCCCACTCAGGCATCTCTACGACCTCGTACTTTATTTTGATACCCCCAGGTCCTACCCCGCCTCTCACCCCATTCTGTCAACCCGACTAGTACTAGTAGTGACTCCGGCGCAATTTGCAACGAATGCATAATTGACTTCACTCTTCGCATTGCAGCATTGCGCCAAAAATAGCTCGTTCTGGATACGTTTTTCTCTACTTTTTACAGAAATCATTCACGTGTCAAAACGTGTCTTCAGTTCAACACAAACATTTTATTTTATCGAATAGACGCTTGTTTATTCCCGCAAGAAGCTTACTTTATTAGTTTTAAGCAAACTAGTCTTATAATTACTTTAACGGAGAATGTCAGGGAGCAGAGTGCTATCCCACAAGCCTCTCGTGTGACCTCCTTATGAATATTCCGGACAGATTAGTTCCACCACGTGATATGAACTGTGCCAGAGAATCTTTCTCCTGCAGGCGAAGTCTCTACTGGACTAGCATGCTCTGACCCCTACCCCTACCCCTACCGCGAAACCCCATTTCCTGGAAGAACAGAAGCGATCAAGAGATTCCGTTTGAATGGATCTTAGGGGGAAGGATTAAGAAATTCTCCATTAACAACACCATCGACCAACGGGTGAAGAAAACCTCATTCACTTCGCACGCAGTCGAAAAGCGTCCCTCCCTTTTTTCCTCCCACTCCATCAGGAACCCACTCGACACGATGCCGAGGGGAGGGAGGACCCTGGATTTTCCCACCCAGTTCCGACAACATTTGCACGTCTAGTCACGAGAAGGATAAAAACCTCCACAGCAGGAGAAGAAGTCAATCCCAGGGAATAAGAAAAGATGGAGAAAATAAAGACTTTTCTCAAATCAGAGCGAAACGATTCGTCCGAGCAGGAGTCAATTTATTCATTTGCAATTTGAAGGCAGTTAAAAACTCAGTCTCCCCTTCGTGCTTTTTCTGTGCAATGCCCACTGACTTGACTCGATAGGGAGTGGGGAAAAATAGAAAAGAAGGGGAAGGAGAGGGAGAGAGAGAGAGAGAGAGAGAGAGAGAGAGAGAGAGAGAGAGAGAGAGGGGGGAGAGAGACAGAGAGAGAGAGAGACAGAGAGAGAGACAGAGAGAGAGACAGAGAGAGAGAGAGAGACAGAGAGAGAGACAGAGAGAGAGAAAGAGAGAGAGGGAGGGAGGGAGGGAGGGAGGGAGGGAGGGAGGGAGAGAGAGACGGGGAGAGAGACAGAGAGAGAGAGACAGAGACAGAGAGAGAGAGAGACAGAGGCAGAGACAGAGAGAGAGAGAGAGACAGAGAGAGAGATTGATTGAAAAAGCACTTCCGCAGCGTCTGGCAGGCAATAACGCGTGGTTGGGAGGCCAAAGCGGGGGGAAATTGAATTTTGCAAATCTCCGTGGCTCTCTCGGGACCCCACGACTCCGTTCAGTAGCACGTCTCCCCCATAACCTCATTCTGTATACCCATACTCCATTTTAACGTTCTTCTTTCCTCCTATCCATTCCCGCCCCTCCACCCCCTGCCCACCTGCAGGCAGCCCTTCGCCGATCTGCTGCACTTTTGATGGTTATTGGGCTGCAGGGACATTTCCCCTTGGTTCCCGCCAAAATGATGGGCATGAAGTCCACCACGCACTGCACGATACCATCTCCTTCATCTGTTAATCTTCACTGCTGTTCTTGTGGAATGGATTCCAGGAATACAACTCAGCTTGTCCGATCAAGTCTGGATGTGCCAGCAATCTTTCATGGTCTGCAGCCATTTTGCGGGGTGGTCCACCTTCTTTTTTTAAAAACTGAAGGTGACATGAACTATAAAGTAGAACACTGATATTTCGAACAAGCCAAGGCAAAATCTTTCGTTCTTTAAAGCAGTAGTTATTTATATTCATCACCGCATATTTCAATACAAGCCGACAGTAACGGGTCAATAATACAGGTACAGGTACTTAAAAGCATGCACATGGCATTAAATAT
>JAWQFJ010024165.1:5000-10054 GCA_034096865.1 Theodoxus fluviatilis | reverse complement strand
GGCAATATTTTTTTTAACCTGTGTTTTGAGTTTTGATTTCTCTTGAAATTTCAATCATGGATGATTATGACGCATTTTTTGAAAGATTTCTAAAACAAGCAGAGACTTTGGGTGTTAAAGCTGAACATCGTGAAAAATATGTTCAAGAATGTTTTGAACGCCTAGAAAGACAAAAGGAAAGAGAAGAGAAAACAAAACAGAAAGAAATTGAGCTTCAACAGAGGGAAATTGAAATTGAACATGAAAAAGAGAAAACAAAGCAGTTGGAAATTGAAGAGCGAGAGAAAACAAAACAGAAAGAAATTGAACTTCGACATAGGGAGATAGAGGCTGGGGTACAGTCTAGTGCTAGTTGGGAGAATCGAAATAGGGATTCTGTAGGCGCGAGACCTGTTTACCCGAAGCTTCCCCCTTTCAAAGAAAAACAAGATGATATTGTTTCATACCTTTACCGGTTTGAAACTCATGCCACATCATTGAACTGGAAACAGGATCAGTGGGTTACTTTCTTGTCCGCACTTCTTGAAGGAAATGCACTGAGTCTTTTGCATAGTCTTTCTGCCAGGGGCCCAGTGACATATGACCTACTGAAAGAAAACCTCTTGAAGAAATTTCAGTTCACATCAGAGACTTTCAGGAAAAAGTTTCGTGAAGTCAGACCAGATTCCAACGAGCCATTTCAGACGTTTGGCATTGAGCTCACAAGATTGTTTGATAGATGGGTTGCTCTTTCAGGGGTTACAAGGAACCTTGAAGATATCACCAATCTCATCTTGGGTGAACAATTCTTGGAGAGTGTTTCAGCAGAGCTTGCGACTTTCAATCGAGAAAGAGGTTTGACTACGCTTGATCAAATGGTTCAAGCTGCTGAAAGCTATCGTTTGGCAAGGCCCGGAAAAAACTTGGCGCGAAAGCTTGCTACTACCATTTTTGGGTCTGTTGGTTCAGTCCAGGAAGGACCAACCGCGAATGCTGCTTTCAATTTTTGGGACAATCAGGGTTCTCGTGATAACCGTCAGAATTTTGGACGCCGAAAAAATCGCTATCGGGTGAGGTTTTGGTAGGGGTGTTCAAGGTCATGAAACAAATGCAGCTGGAAACGATCAGTCACCTAGAGCGTGGGGCGTTGACAGGCGCGGTCGTGGAGACCAAGGAAGGGGCTCATTTTATTCAAATTTTGAAACATGTCCACTTTGTGATGGAAAAGATCATAGTCCGCGTCAGTGTCCTATGAAACAAAGTTCCAATCCTTGCACTGTTTGTGGTATTGGTGGTCACGTGAGGAAAACTTGCCCGTTCATTGTTATGAAGACATCCGCTGGGAGTTCTCAAACGCAGCATGGACATTCAGTTGTGCCAGATGTGGTTTGTTCAGTGACTGTCAGTGGAGGGCTGTTTCTTGAAGAGGGTCAAGTCAATGGTTCTGCATGTTCTGTGTTGAGGGACACAGGATCAACTGTCTGTGGAGTGAGGAAACGTCTTGTGGATAGCAGTCAATATGTGGATGGTGAAGTGAGGTGTAGGACGTTTGGTGGAGAGATCACTAGTTACCACCAGGCAAAAGTTGTTGTTCAGTCTCCTTATTTTTCTGGAGAGTTGATTTGCTGTGTTCTTGAAGACCCTGTTGCTGATCTCATCATTGGGAACATTCCAGGTGTTCCAGTCAGTCAGTCGGTGCACCCTACATCTGAGATGGTTGCAGCTGTAACCACGAGGGCTCAAGCTAAGAAGGCGGATCTCCCACATAAGCCGTTGGTGGAGGTGTCTGATGATTTGTCTGTTACTCGGGATGAACTGATCAAGTTGCAGAAGCAGGATCCCACTTTGAAGGCATGTTGGGAATTGGCTGAGAGTGGTCAGACAAAGGATGTTGGGACCGCCTCGTACAGTTTCTACAAGAAGGAAGGTGCGTTGTATCGTCGATTTTCGAAATCGAGACGGGTGCTTCATCAAGTGGCAGTACCACAGAAACTGCGGCCCTCGGTCATGACCATTTCTCATGATCAATTGCTTGCTGGCCATTGTGGTGTTCGCAGAACGTTGTCGAGAATTCTTTCGAAGTTTTTTTGGCCGGGTGTTTCTGCTGATGTCACCAGGTATGTCCAGACATGTGATATTTGCCAGAAGACTGTTTCCAAGGGGAAGATTCCGCCGGTGCCCCTGAAGTGCATGCCGGCTATTGGTACTCCTTTTCAAAAGGTGGCGATTGACTTGGTTGGTCCTATCTCTCCTCCGTCTGAGGAAGGGCACAGGTTAATTTTGACATTGATTGATTTGTCAACCCGCTTTCCAGAGGCTGTACCGTTGAAGAGGATCACTTCTGTGGATATCGCTGAGGCTCTCATGGGTTTCCCAATGAGATTCTGTCTGATCAAGGATCACAGTTCAATTCAGATCTCATGAAGCAGTTCCATGCATTGTGTGGGACTAGAGCTATCAGAACTTCACCCTACCATCCTCAGTCTAATGGTACAGTGGAACGTTTCCATGGAACACTGAAGGCTATGTTGAAAAAGGTTGTTCATGCTCAGCCAAAGGCGTGGCATCGCTACTTGCCAGCTCTTCTGTTCGCTTGCAGAGAGTTACCGTCCGAGAGTACAGGTTTCAATCCGTTTGAGCTCATGTTAGGTCGTACTCCGAGAGGACCTGTTGCTCTTCTTGCGGATTCTTGGACTCAGGATCAGACGGCCGATGATTCTGAGGCAAAACCTGTGTATGCCTACTTGTTCGAGCTCAAGAACATCATTGCGGAAACTTGTCAGTTGGCAAAAGAGCATTCTTCTCTTGCATCCACCAGGAGCAAGAAGCACTTCGACAAGCGTGCCAGAGCACGTTCTTTCTCCATCGGTGATGAAGTGTTGGTTCTTTTGCCTACGGATTCCAACAAGCTTTTGATGACATGGTCGGGACCTTACCGTGTTCAGGAGTGTCTTCATCCTGACTACAAGATTTTGGTCAAGGGACATTCGAAGATTTTTCATGCAAACATGCTCAAGCAGTATCTTCGACGGGATGTTGATGTGTCAGTTGGAGTTGAGGACAGTGGTTCAGTGGTGGTAGAAGGTGATGCTGTTCCGTGGGAGTCAATTACCACGTGGGTTCCATCTGAGGACATTCAGAAGGATGTTTCTGATTCTGTTCTGCCAGTCTATGGTCCTCAGAGAGCTGCTTTACCAGTGTGCGCGTCCATAGCTGTTGTTCAGGAGGAATGTGAGTTTTCATCTCTTCCCACCCTTCCCATTCCCATGTCTTCTTCCATGGCGGACGAAGATGTCACATCCATTGATTTTGACGAGAAGTTGTCACAGGTGGAAAGTCAATCTCTTCGAGGTGTTTTCTCAGAGTTTGTTGACATTCTGACAACGAAACCTGGTACATTCAATGGCAATCTTTTCCTTGACGTCAATCTCACATCGGATGTGCCAGTACGTCGCCGTCCGTACGATCTTCCTTTTTCTTCCAAGCGAGTTGTGGAGAGGGAATTGCAGACCATGTTGGACTTGGGTGTCATAGAAAAGTCAAAATCCGCATATTCATCCCCAGTTGTTCTTGTGCAGAAGAAGGATGGTTCTTGTCGATTCTGCATTGACTACAGAATGTTGAACAAGATAACAATCTTTGACGCAGAACCCATTCCTGATGTTGATGAGTTGTTCACTAGATTGGCTGATTCTTCCTACTTCACTCGCATTGATCTTTCAAAGGGATATTGGCAGATTGTGGTCAATCCTGTGGATAGGCATAAGACCGCCTTCGCAACTCACATGGGCTTGTTCCAGTGGATTCGAATGCCTTTTGGGCTTGTGTCAGCTCCGGCAGTCTTCGCACGCATGATGCGGATGTTGTGTCTTGAGGAGGTTTCCGGCATGAACTTCTTTGATGACATTTTGGTACACAGTTGTTCATTTTCAGAGCACTTGGAGCATGTTCGTGGAGTTTTGCAGAAGCTCAGTCAATTCAATTTGACTGCAAGACCTTCAAAGATTTCTGCAGGGTACAGAAGTTTGGAGTTCTTGGGACATGTTGTTGGAGAAGGTTCTCTCAAGCCTGAGGAGAAGAAGGTTCAGAAGATTCTGGCTATTCCTACTCCAACTACCAAGAAGCAGGTTCGTTCACTCTTGGGTCTGCTCAGTTTCTACAGGAGATACGTGCCAGGGTTTGCTACTCTCACTGCTCCGATTTCAGATTTGACCAAAGACACCAGTGGAAGAACCATTCGTTGGACACCAGCGTGTGAGGAGGCTCTTGCAAACATCAAAAAGGTGTTTTCGGAGGCGCCAATCTTGGGGTTGCCGAGGTTGGATCAACAGTTTGTGTTGCGCACTGATGCCAGTTCCGTTGGTTTGGGTGCAGTATTGCTTCAGGATTTGGAGGGTACACTCCATCCAGTTGCTTTCGCCAGCAGAAAGTTGTTGCCTCGTGAGGTGAACTACAGCACCATCGAAAGAGAATGTTTGGCAATTGTGTGGGCAGTGTACAAGTTCTCAAAGTTCCTGTGGGGTGTCGAGTTTGTTCTACAGACGGATCATAGGCCACTGACATACCTTCAAACCTGTCGTTTCAAAAACTCAAGAATCTTGCGTTGGTCTCTGTCGTTGCAGGAGTACAGATTCCGCGTTGAGCCACTTCCAGGAACGCAAAATGTATTCGCGGATCTCTTGTCGCGCGCGGATCGCGATCAGTTGGTTCCTTGAATCAAATCCTCATGAAGTATCCTGTACATAGTTACCCGCTCTTTCCTAAAAAGCTGTTGTAGGAAAAAGTAACCTTGGTCGGTTTCTTTTTTTCCGAAGGGGGGGGGGGGGTAATGTGACAAGTGGAGAGTTAATTATTTTGTTGAATTAAAATGGTTGTTGTTGAAATAATTTGTACATTGATTTTTATGCTTGGAGTGGCCTGGTTTAGTTTGACAGACCACGTGCTGTTTGTTTGCATTGGAACGTCATGTGACGTCAGGCTGATTTAGCCAACGTAATTAAATTTGCATTTGCATTGGAGATTAGTGTCTTATGTGCTTTGGTGAAATACACCTCGTGAGATGAAGTGCTGCATCG
>JAWQFJ010024164.1:0-14834 GCA_034096865.1 Theodoxus fluviatilis | reverse complement strand
TGACAAGTGGAGAGTTAATTATTTTGTTGAATTAAAATGGTTGTTGTTGAAATAATTTGTACATTGGTTTTTATGCTTGGAGTGGCCTGGTTTAGTTTGACAGACCACGTGCTGTTTGTCTGCATTGGTACGTCAAGTGACGTCAGGCTGATTTAGCCAACGTAATTAAATTTGTATTTGCATTGGAGATCAGTGTCTATTTGTGCTGTGGTGAAATGCACCTCGTGAGATGAAGAGCTGCATCGTGCCTTCATCGGTAAAGCTGTATTGTACAGGTATTGTGCATATTTTGTTCTTTCTATTGATGTGAGCAATGATTGATGTGTTCATAATATTATAGCAATTTATAAAACTGATGGTATTGAAAGACAGACGATTTTTTGGAAATCAGTGATTCAACGGCTCATGTCAACCGTTATCATGAAATATGATCTATGCTGTGTTTTCTAGCTGTTCAGTATTTGGGGCTGAATGCATATTGTCATAGCATAGACATAATAGGGGAATGAATGTGAAAATTGTTGAGTGAAAGTGAATTTAGAATTTATAAGAAAAATGTGTGAATAGTATCACTAAGAATGAGTGGCTATCAAACAAGGAGGATTCAGAGAGGAAAGAGAAGGAAGAATGGATGTGATTATGAGTGTCTTATGATGTGAAACTTTTTGTGCAGCTGCCAGGCTGGAGATATAGCCTGAATTAAAGACACTCCCATCTTCATGCATCACTGTGGCGGACGCGTCGCAACGCTGAAGAGTGGTACCAGTGCAGGACCTGTCGCCAGGGTCTTAAGTGACCTCCTCGTCGAACCGTCACCGCGGAAAGCGCCGGCAGAGATGGGGACGACAGCAAACCCACTGAAGTCGGTAAAAGTGCTGGACCTATCGGGACGATAGTGAACCCACTGAAGAACGACATGGACTAAGGTCGGAAGTAATATGTTGTTTACACAATGACTGAAAAATGAAACTGGGAGACTGGAGTGGAGACTGATGAGCAGTCACAGGATGGATTGATGACCGCTCCTTTATTTATTAGAGACTCGAAGTCAGGAAATTAGTAGACTGTGACAGACTTCATTTATACTATTGCCTGATTGGATTTTTGTGTGTGTGTGCAATTATTAAAGGGACAAGGGCAAAGAAAATCAAATTGGTGTGTCATCTTTGTGCCTGTCTGATTGCAGCTGAATGATGTGAGTGTTTAAAATAGAATTTATAGTAAACAGAGAAAGAACACGCTCCATTCTAAAAAGGAGTAAATACATTTACATCTGTTCTCAGTTTGTTTGGTACACACATAAACAGAAACCCCAGGCAGTGACAATGATGATTTCATGATATCGGCATTCTCTGGCATACCACATGCACACGCACACACACACATGCACACGCATGCACCCACGCAATCTCACGCGCGCGCGCACGCGCACATACGCACATGCTCACACACACACACACCCACACACACACACGCACCACACTCACACACACACACACACACACACACGCACACATACACACACATACACACACACACACACATACACACACACACACACACACACACACACACACACACGCACCACACTCACACACACACACACACACACACACGCACACATACACACACATACACACACATACATACACACACGCACACACGGCGCTAAGGAGAAAAAAGACAAATGCAAGACAGAAGCTTTTCAGACATCAGCCTTTATTGTTTCAGGCTATGGCCCTATGTGGGCCCTTTACGGACCCTCTCGGGGTTCGTGGAAGAAGCAATTGTCAGCAGATGTAACTGTGTGAGGGAAAACCAGGCTAAAGTGTAAAAATTGACAACGTAGGATTTTTCTTCCACAAACTGACTGTCTTAGAAACAAATTCCGAAGAAAACAGCGTGTTTAACGCACATATACTGGTTTTGTATGCAAAGTTACAGAAAACTATTCATTAGGCGAACGACAAAAATATGATTATGGTAACCCAGCCGTGTTTTTTTTTGTTCCAACCGAACCTTTTCTTTGGGAATTGCAGAAGGAAGGAAGGAAGAAAGAAGGGGAGGGGGGGGGGGAGGGAGGGAGGGAGGGAGGGAAGGAGGGAAGGAGGAAAAAAATTGAAGGCTAACAATGAACTGGGTGCTGTTCCACCTTCTTTATGTATGCTTTGGAGTGTCAGTTTTCACGAAAGGACAGTGTTGCTGACCACTGCATGCCCTTCGTATCAATGAAAGTTGTCAGACTGCAGACATAGAGGTGAGCACTATGCACTATTTGATTAAGTAAAAAAGCGTTTTCAGCGAAAGATAACATTTAATTATGTTCAAATGAATCTGCTGTACACATGACATATCTGAAAACACACACACACACACACACACACACACACACACACACACACACACACAATTGTGGGCAGTCTCAATCTGGCATCCTTGATAAAACCACACAAAAAACCAGGTATACCTACTTTCCATATTTTTCTTGGCCATGTTACTTTAACCACATGTTGTTTGTTTGTTTGTTTATTTAGTGTGTGCATCGCTCCCTGGCAAAGTGTTCAGGGCTATTGATTGAAAAACTGTTCGATTGACTATTTTTAGCCTGGTTTGCTCTCACTCGGTCACAATCATTTACGTTTCTTCACTTTAGATTTTACACGTGTTACTTGTTAATCGTACGTATGGATCGAGCCAGTCATTTCCGGGCCACACACAATATTGTGGCGCATAAAGTGTTTGTATCTTTTGATCTCATTAAACTTGTATGTGACCCACCATGACAACGTACATCACTGGAACCAAAAAGCGGGATGCAGTCAATCTGGATTATTAAAAAAAAGTTTGGGCATTGATTTATTGAAAAAGCATAGTATTATATTCATAAATGTGTGAAAGTTTTTATAAGAATCTAATTTCAACTGCACGACGCCTCCCTTTTTTTCTGCAAAAGTAACAAATTTTGATCCGTTGTAAACGATATCCTGGCAGAACTCCACTGGATCAAGATCTGCTGAACGATCCAGTAATTTGTATGCTACACGAAGAACCAGGAAGTCTGGATTAGTTTAAGAAACAGTCGCTTGCTAATGTGTGCAAAATCATTACGGCTATTATCTCAAAACGACGTCCTATCCAGTAACCCACTTCAAACTGCTGTAACTTTAACAGGTTTGGGGATATAGGGGTCTGCAATATTTCGGTTTCAAATTCATCATGGGTGACGGTAGTGTTTACAAATACAATATCAAACTACGGCTGACTTCGACATGATTATTCATACATCTGACAATACTTTAAATTCGCCTGATTAAGGCTGTCCCTGGTTGAGCTCCTGGGGCAGACAGGCCCCGAAAGCCCGGCAGCCATTGATTTTCAGCTGATGAGGGGGCATCGATCTCTAGGTCAACTGGACTTAGGACTGATTTTGTCGTGGCAGGTCATATACACGGGACAAAACATTGGGATTTGTCCCTCGTTTTCTCTTTTAGCTCCAAGTAGGTCGTTCAAGAGGCCTAGCGCTAGGTTGCGCTCGACTCTTGAACGGGTTGTATAGGCTAGCGCTTTCGAGCGCTAGATGGCCCGCCGTGGAGGGACAGAGCGTGTAGGTCCAAAATGGCTGCTTTTGGGGAATGGAAGGAAGTCACCATAAAATGTGTGCGCAGTGGCATACATTTCGACCTGTGATTAACCTGTGAGAAGTTACAAGAAGTTAGGCTGATGTTGTTCTCTCTTTTTCCTAAGAATAATTGCTCTGAAATAATTACCTGGGAAGATGTGAGCAAAACTTTCCATGAAGGACTTCTACAGAAATTGAAGGGAGATAATTCAGTATCTACATTAGCCAGTAGTTTGTTGTGTAACCTCCCTTAAAGTAAATGTCAAGAAATTCTTGCTTACGCTGTATGTCAGAATTGTCATTTTGACATAATTTTCTATTCGAGCGGTGCCGAGCCTTGATACTCAGCTGCAGCACAAGCTTCCTCAAGAAACGACCAGTCTGCAGCTTCTGGTTTGCTCAGTTGGTTGAGAAGCGCACTCCGCGACAATGAGAAGGCATCGCGGAGGCCATCTTGGTTAGCGTTCGGTAATCAAAAGTCGTTCGTGTGTGACAATTTGGGTTCGCCGAGCGTTCCATTTAGCGCTAGGTCTCTTGAACGACCTAATGGTATGACAAAAATAGCCATCTGTGTGGTCCGGCTCATACCGTCTACCTGTACCTAATTATGGATCTTAACAAAAATTTCATAGAGGATGACTGTTGTAGTGGGGCCAGGTCTTCAGCAGGTCATAGAAGGCCTGTCCAGGACAGTTGGTGGCACGCACATCCCTGTGGGCGACCAAGTGGTAGTCGGTTCGAATCTTGCCCGAGGCAACGGCACAGTTGATGAGCCGAGTCAACGCCTGAAGTGCTGCATGATTTGGAAGTCTGTCCTGGAAGTTGCCCATCACGCAGACACCTGCACAGAGATGAAATGTAAAAACCATGCAGTCACTCGGCCTCGAAGAAGCTGTACATTGAATTTTCTTACATAATTGACGATGCTGAATCTGCATCATAACGGCTTCTATAAATGAAGCATGTACAATTATGTGTATATTATGTGTGTCAGGAACGCACATCCAGAACGATGTGCGACCTGTTTTGCGCCCATCATTTTGCTTTTAAAAAATCGTTGCGTCATTCTGTTGTGCTGATAATAGGATGAATGGATGAACATTTTCGGTCTGTCAGCCTTTGTAGGCTATTTAAGGCCACTGATCACGAAATATCGAGCTGGTCAGAAAAGCAGCGAGTAGAATCTCGATTTCCCTAGCCATTTGCCTCTGACGAACCTTGTAGGGAGACTGGATGGGTCAGTCCAGTCAGTCCTGCCAGTCAAGCGGTCAGTTACTGACTCCATTCATTTATTTCATTGATAGGGGAAAATCTGATGGGAAAAATGAAGATGGGGCCATGTTGATCCAAACTTACCAAGGCCGTCAGTGTTGTGCCCGTAGGTGTGAGCCCCCTGTACCCCCCACCCCCTTCCTTCGTACACCCCCCCGTCCTCCCCCACCAGGAAATTGTAGCCCAGGTCGTTCCAGCCTGCAACGACAACGACGACAACAAGGACGATGACAGTAACGATGGCACACCAAATGAAGTGAATTATTGGCAATAGTGATGTTGAAGGTAGTGGTGGTGGTGATGGTGTCGGTGGTGGCAGTGCTTAGTGTAGAGGTGCTGAGGTCATCGATGGTTGTTATTGTGGTGGTGAAAGTGGAGGTGATGGTGGTAGTGGTGATGGTGACGGTATTAGGAACGATTATGGTAGAGGTGGTTAGTGAAGCAATGGCAATTATTGTGGTGGTGGTGGTGGCAATGGTGAGAGTATTGGTGACGGTGGTGGTGGTGACAGTGGTGGTGATGGTGGTTGTGGCGGTGGTGGTGGAGGTAATGATGATGACGATGATGATGATGCTATTGCTGGAGATAGTGCTGCTGCAGCAGCAGCTAATAATGATGACAGTCTGGTGGTGATGATAGTTGTAATAATAACTATGTTACTGACGACGTTGATAATTATGGGAATTAAACATTTTTAATGGTTTTTATTGATTTAAAGCAGGGTATCACTGATAACTGTTCTGTTTTAAAATGTATATGTGCATGTTGCACTCTTCTCTTTGCAATATTCTTGCGCCGGGAAGTCGAAGTTCTGGTGGTCGTTTTCGATAAACTTTATTCACGCACTGGTCGATACACAGCGGTGACAGTAAACAGTATTGTCGTAACAACTTTACTCTACAGGCAGTGCTGCAGAGGACTCACTCCTTACAAAGGAGGACTCGTTTCTCCTCTAGTTAAGCTCTCACCTTAACTCTGTTGTATCTTTTCGTGACTGTCTCGCCCCTTTTGTACCTTTACACAAATACCAGAAACTTCCAGTACAGCCTACGATCTGCTCCGCTGCTGCGAAGCTTCATGAATGACGTCACGTGACACAGTCAAGAAAAATTTAGCCCGACTCAACCACGTGACTGGGCAACGACCTAATGGAAAGGCTGAATGTAAACAAACTGATTGCACTACGAAACAATCGCACCTTCTAGAACCTTCACGACATGCACTTCTCATATACATAATACACTCAAAATAACAACGACAACAGCAACCACACACACATACACACACACAGACACGCGCGCGCGCACACACACACACACACACACACACACACACAGCAGGAGGGAAAAACCTAGAGGGACGTATATTAATCTTCGTACCATTGAAGTCAATGTGGTACTTCTGATACTTTCTGGCCAGTTGCGCACAAGATTCTTGAGAGGAGCAACTGCCTTGTGCACCGTGGTGAATATACAGATTCCGGGGCCGCAACATCAGATGCTGGAAGGATTGTTTGGGAGCCCTGGCCCCCCACTCAGCACGCGAGATAATGCGAGGGCAGTCCGGACTTCGAGTTCGAGCGCCTCCACGCCTGAGATTTTGATTGGCTGGAAGGCGAAATGGAACCGATATTTCAAAAAACCTGCCTTCGTTAAAAAGGTAGAACCTTTTAATTAAAGTTGACCACAGACATGCTTTGATATAATTTGACGGCAAGTGTTTAGTGCTGCAGGCAGTGTTGTAGGTCAAGAAGTGTTGTGTGCATGAATGGGGTGTAAATTGTGCATGCTTATTCTCTTCTATTTGTATCTATCTTGTTTGTTTGATATCATATTTTTCTTATATGAAACGCTCAGAACTAATGGATGTGATGACAATCACAATCATTTCTGTCATTGTCGTTCATATTGACATCGTCGTCATCGTCATCGTCACCATCATTAACATAGTCGCCGTCATCATCATCATCGTCAACATCTCTAACGTCATTTTTGTTATTATTCTTGTTATCGTCATCGTCGTCGATACTGTTGAAACTGTCGTTGTTATGCGTAATTGTGGATATCATGTGCCATTTCTTGTCATTCAAAAGAGTATAGAGTTTTGTTTTTTTTTACTTCTCAGACGCATAAGATTATCTGCAAAGGAGCTAAATATGAATACAGATGTGAACTTATGGATGTGAAGGGAAAAGCGTACAAATAGAAACGAACAGAAACCGCAATAAATACCCGGACAAGGTTGCAGCCGTACATCCCTAAGTGCCACCCATCCCATCTGAAAAATGCAATATGAGTAGACACATTATAAACTAGATAAAGGTAAAGGTGATTTTTTATATTGCGACTTTTCCATCAATCGATGGATGCTCAAATCGCACACATTTACCCCTCGGGCTACCTCTTTTTTTAATCACTCCAATACATCTCAACTCCCTGGGGAGCATGCAACCTGGCTGCGGATGAACGCGCCAAAGTCAGCTTTCACAATTTTCCAGCTCAGCCCTCGCCTGTACCCGTTTTACTCCTGGGTGGGGAGTAGCAATGTGAGTAAAGCACCTGGCAACTCTAGAATCCGCGCAGTTTCGAACACCAAACCAACTAGCCGCAAGCGACTGCAAGTCAAGCGCGCTAACCACTCGGCCACGAAGCCCTGTCGCAACAAAAAACGTGTGTCTAAACATAGAGTTTGCGTCTGTCACGACCCAAAATGGGTTGTGACTCTTCGCGGCGTATCTGGTGTGGGTCAGATGATTTGCAAGTGATTGTGCTCTCAGTGTTCTGCTCTCAAGTTTCAATGGTACATTGCGGCGCATGTCGCTGGCTGTTTTAATTTCAAAGTCTTGTCAGCGAGGAGATCAGTGCTTACGGATTTGGAGGCTAGGTCAGTCTGTCGAGAGTTTTCTCTCGATGCCCTGTTCTTGGGCGGTGCTGTTCACGGGGTTTCGTGGCAGTGTTGGGTCTTGCTTGGGCAGACCTGAGCGATGTATTCGCTGGTTTGTGTCTCCTGGTTTTTGAGGCATGTTCAGGAGCGATCGAGTCCACGTTCCTGGGAGTGCATTATAGGCTTGTTCAGGAGGCGCAGCGCTGCGAAGCGCTGCACAGCGCTGCACATCGCTGCACGTGTTTCACTCCTGAACAAAAATTTTGGGGCGTGATTCACTCAGCGCTGAGCAGTGCTGTGCATCACAGATCAGAAGTGATTCACACGATTTTCATAATGGCGTCTTCGATCCCGCACTGGCCGTCGATGCGTAAAAGAACCCTCAGAAACATCATTTTGGGACTGGTGTTCCTGCCCCTGTGTTAGTGGCAGGAAAGAAAAAGAGATTCTTTAGAGATTGATTGTTTTGGCTCAACCTGTGTTTATCCTCCTTGTGTTGCTACTGCTATCCTTTGAAGTACACAGTTGTGCGACCACGGTTTTGAATGTTGAACACGCACACAGTATGGACAATTGCTTAACTTTCCTTTTTTTGTCCGTTCACGCCACTTTTATTTAGTGACGTCATCATCACTGCTTCATGACATTTTGCGTCACATGAATAGGAAAGCAAACGAGAAAACGACGCGTAAATCGGGCGACCTAATTTTCAGACACGTGGGGGCCATCTGCCATGAAACATCGGCTGCCCTTTCTTCTGAGTAGTTAGGCCTCACGATGTGCATCCAGAAAGTAAAAGTGTAATTATAAGAGTTCTTGCAACTCTCATTTTCTATGCCACTAGCTAATTTAGATGCCAGATTTGTGTTCTTCATGGACTACCTTCTGCACGTGCATGTTGCTGTTCTTCTGCGGTTGTTTCTTCTTGAGCGGCCACTATTGGTAACTATTGCTGTAAACATCTTTGAGCATTGTTTACACTCTGCCGTGTTTTTTTTTGTCTTGTGAAGCGAGTTCAGTCTAAACCTGTTTATTGTTATCAAAATTGTTTTCAAAATCCTGTCGAAATTGTTTCTTCTGGTCAATGTTTTCTATTGGTATGTAAGAAAAATTGTAACTGCAGCTGTTTTTGACCAGGCTCATTTGTTGAATTCCAAATTGATTCTTAAACCTAATAGCAAATAGCCAAAGGGTTTGATCTGTTTCTGTTCATTTTTTACAGTAGTCACGGATTGAGTTGAGAGAACATTAGCCACGTCAAGAAAATCAGAACTCTTCATCTCTACTACAGCTGACAGAAATGTTCACGTCATAATTTTCAATTAACCTCCACGAACCCAACAGTATTCTGAAATTTGAAATATTCAACTGCATTTGGAAGCCTATCGATCTTCTTCGTCAACCTTTTCGTCTGTTCACCCTTTGGATTTTTGGACATTTGAGAATTAAACTGAGAACTGGAGATCTTACAGAATCATGGACAGAATGAACTTGGATGTACGGAGACTTTGAGAAACTTGAACAACTTTGGACTATAACCTAATTGTCAAATAAATCTGCTACTACTTTGGAACATTATTGACTGACTCTTGTTTTCAACGTTAATCAACGAAATTCTGTAAGTCTGCACCAACACGCCGAATGTAGGAAGCATGCAACTAGGAAGACAGCACAACTGGAACGAGCTTTATTTACCCCAAGCGCTCTGTGACTTTTTGACTTATTCCTGTAAACTCCCGGTGGAGCATAGGGCCGCAACAACGCCTCGCCAACGCACTCTGTTTTGGGCTGTTCTCCTCAGCTGAGTCCACGTCATTCCGGCATCCTTCGCTTCGCTCTCGACAGACCTTCTCCACGACTGTTTGGGCCGTCCCACTTTTCTTTTTCCCTGTGGGTTCCAGTCAAGTGCTTGCCTTGTGACGTTGTCGACTGGTTTGCGCAGTGTGTGGCCTATCCACCCCCATTTCCTTTTCTTGATGTCCTGACTGATGGGGTTCTAGTTGGTTTTCTTCCATAGGTCTGTGTTGGAGATCTTCTCATGCCACCTGACGTTGAGGATGTGGCGCAAGCACTTGTTGACAAAAGTCTGTACCTTGTTGGTGATGGTGTTGGTTACCCGACATGTTTCGGACCCGTAGAGGAGGACTGCTTTCACATTAGTATTGAAGATGCGAACTTTGCTGCGCTGGGATAAGGCCTTGGAGTTCCAGATGGGACGCAGGGTGTTGAACGCTACCCTTGCCTTGTTAATCCTGCTCTTAACGTCGTCGTCTGCGCTGCTATCAATGTTGACCACGCTTCCTAAGTAGACAAAGTGGTCAGTTTCCACTTGGTCTTCTCCCTGTAGCTGTAGTGGCTGATGTAGTCGGTTGTTCATACGCATGACCTCTGTCTTCTTGGTGTATGCGTGAGTAATGGCAAGTAAGGATGACACAATAGTGGACTTTTTTCATGCAGAATACATTCAAACGTGCATATAGGATGTCTGTGGCAAAGAAAACACTTTCTTAGCGTCTAGCAACACAGCATGGGGCGCAGAAGATTTACCTCCCCTTTAACAAGTGAAGCGCTACACTAAATCTGTAGAGGCTTGTTCAGGAGGCGCAGCGCTGCGAAGCGCTGCACAGCGCTGCACGTGTTTCACTCCTGAACAGCAATTTTGGGGCGTGATTCACTCAGCGCTGAGCACCGCTGTGCATCACAGATCCGAGGTGATTCACACGATTTTCAAATTGGCATCTTCGATCCCGCACTGGCCGTCGATGCGTAAAATAACCCTCAGAAACATCATTTTGGAACTGGAACGGGCTTCATTTGCTACAAGCGCTCTGCATGGGTGAGTAATGGCAAGTAAGGATGACACAGTAGTAGACTTTATTAGTGCAGAATGCATTTAAACGTGCATATAGGATGTCTGTGGCAAAGAAAACACTTTCTTAGCGTCTAGCAACACAACATGGGGCGCAGAAGATTTACCTCCCCTTTAACAAGTGAAGCGCTGCACTAAATCTGTAGGTGTTCAATAGAGGCAAAGAGCGCTCAATTGCCAACATGAAGCGCTCATGCAGCGCTTTGTACTCCTGAACAAGCCTATTGTCACCTGTCTAGATTGGACCTGAGTCTAAAGCCCTCCTGACATGGTCTGTCTTCGGTCTTATTCTTGTATTTTTCTGGGTCTGGGAGGTAGCTCCCCACCTCTTCGTTTATCGCTGTGCTTTTGGGATCTCTGGCAATGTCGTCGTGTGCAAGAAGCAAGAAAGTAATCCCAGTGTGCTATTGTTTGTTCATCTTTTAGCTGACAACTATTTTCTATAGTTTACATGACGTTGAAATCTCCTATACAATTTGGAGGAGAATGACGTCACGGATAACGGGGAAGATCGGAGAGGAGCGGTGAGAAAAAGGCGGAAGGAAAAGATGGAGAAGGAGATGGGAGAAAGAAAAAATGAGTTGGAGAGAAGTGGTGGAGGGTTGGACTGATTTTGGACACCCTGGGCGAGTTCGAGGTTGACGGAGGCAGAGGAAGCTATTTCTCGGAGTGATGGGCAGAACGCCAATATGAACGTTGCTGTCCCAAACCATACCGAATAGTCCTGGAACCAACGAACTAACGATGTGCGTCGAGGATTTCAGAACGTGTTTGTGGGAAAAAAGAACAGAGAAAAGATAAAAGACTCATCGACGGAAAAGGAAGAGAGAAAGAAAACTAAGGTTGGTCTCGTGTTCTGGACGTTGTTTGCATTTTGGTGGTTCGTCGTTTAGTCTATGTTCTTGGTCTCTTGTGACCGTTTGAGTGGGGGGCCTTTCGGACGTTTAACTTTGATTTGTCGTAGTTTCCTTGTAATTCTTTTTATTAATTAGAGTATATACTTAGCTTTAAAATAATAAATAGGTATTATCTGTTTATATGATTTTTTGTGTTCTGTGGCGTTTGCACACCTCACCTCATCTCCGCCTGTGACCCCGTCTGGGGTATAGGCCGCCAATCAGCACCCTCCAGGCATCTCGGTTCTGGGCGAGTCTTTCCAGCTGCCCCCACGCCTTTCCCATCTGCTTTGCGTCTGCCTCCAGATCACGGCGCCAGGTGTTCCTAGGCCGCCCTCTCTTCCTCTTCCCTTGTGGGTTTCACGTGAGGGCTTGCCTGGTGATGTTGGAAGCAGGTCTGCGAAGGGTGTGGCCTATCCATCGCCAGCGTCTCTGAAGGATGTCTTCCTCAACTGGCTGTTGCCTGGTCCTCAGCCACAGTTCTTCATTGTTGATTTTTTCTGGCAATCGGATCTTGAGGATCTTCCTGAGGCAGGTGTTGATGAAGACCTGGGTTTTCTTCATGGTGGTGACGGTGGTTCGCCAGGTCTTTGCTCCGTACAGCAAGATCAGCTTCACGATGGTATTGAAGACCCTGATCTTTGTAGTAGTAGTTATTACGCTTGATCCCCAGATCTTCTTCAGCTGATGGAAGGCTGCTCTGGCTTTGCCGATACGGGTTCTGACGTCTGCATCCGTTCCTCCCTGCTTGTCTACAATGCCGCCGAGATACGTGAAGCTTTCCATATCTTCCAGCGCATTACCTTCAACTGTGATGGGTGTGTTATTGGATGCATTTGTCTTTAAAACCTTGCTTTTCTCTCCCAAGGCTTGCTGAGTTGTCCGCAACAATGCTGGTCTTTTCCTGCATCTGTTGTTGGGTATGAGAGAGGAGAGCCAGATCATCAGCAAAGTCAAGATCGTCTAGCTGTTTCCAAAGAGTCCACTGGATGCCGTTTCGTTTCTGGCCTGTCGACATCTTCATGATCCAGTCGATTGCTAACAGGAACAGGAAGGGTGAAAGCAGGCAGCCCTGTCTCACTCTGGTTTGTACTTCAAAGGCGTCGGTGAGTTGTCGGCCATGAACTATCCTGCAAGTCATGTTTTCGTATGACTTCTTGATGATGTTCGTGATCTTTTCCGGTAATCCGTAGTGTCTCAGTAGCTTCCAGAGGGTCTGCCTGTCCACACTGTCGAACGCCTTCTGGTAATCAATAAAGTTTACGTAGAGGGGCGAGTTCCACTCCAAGGACTGTTCCAAGATGATGCGCAGTGTTGCTATCTGGTCCGTGCACGACCTTTCCTTGCGGAAGCCGGCTTGTTGGTCACGGAGATGCGGGTCGACTGCTTCTTTCATCCTGTTCAGTAAGATGCGGTTAAACACCTTCCCTGGGATGGACAGCAGCATTATTCCTCTGTAGTTGGCGCAGGAACTGAGGTCTCCTTTCTTGGGGAGTTTGACGAGGTATCCTTCTCTCCAGTCTGCTGGTACTCTTCATCTTCCCATATCTTGCAGAAGAGTGGGTATAGGAGCTTCACACTGGTCTCCACATCCGCCTTCAGCGCCTCTGCCGGAATGCTGTCAGATCCTGCAGACTTGCCGTTCTTCAGTTGTTTGATGGCGCTGCGGATCTCCCCTTGGTCGGTGCACCGCACTCGATTGGCAGGTTGCTTTCCGCTGGCGGTACGTCTGGTGGGTTTGCAGGCGCTGGTCTGTTGAGCAGCTCCTGGAAGTGTTCGACCCATCTGTTCTTCTGTCCTTCCTCTTCCGGTATCACTCTTCCGTTCCTGTCTTTGACTGGTCTCTCTGGCTTGGCGAACTTCCCTGAGAGTTTCTTGATTGTTGAATGCAGGTCTCTGTTGTTGCCATGGTAAGCTGCTTTTTCTGCTTCTGTTGCCAGCATCTCTATGTAGTTCTTCTTGTCTGCATTGATGCTGCGCTTCACGCTTCTGTTGGCTTCTGCATATTCTTCATTCGCTTTTTTGCCTTCGCTGCTCTTGTTTTGCTGTTGTTCATAGCAGTTTTCTTTTCTCTCCTCTCTTCAATGATCTTCAATGTCTCTGCTGATATCCATTCTTTGTGGTTGTGCATTCTTGGTCCAAGTACTTCTTTGCATGTTGATGTAACTGCTTCTTTCACTCCTTCCCACTGTTGTTCTGTGGTCTCCTCCTCAAGCAGCTCTTCTAGGACCTGGAACTTGTTAGAGAGGGTGATCTTAAACTCTTCCTGCTTCCTGTTGTCCTTTAGCGCTTTGGTGTCGTAACTCTGTCGCTGGCTGGAGCCCCTTGTCCAGTTCCTCTTGAGCATCAGCTTCAATCTTGCAACGAGGAGATGATGGTCTGAAGCAACATCTGCTCCTCATTTGGCGCGTACATCCTGAAGAGAGCGGCGAAACTTCCTCACGATGCACACGTGGTCGATTTGGTTTTCCGTCCGCAGGTCTGGTGACACCCAAGTTGTCTTGTGTATCCTTCTGTGGCTGAAAACACTTCCTCCGATGACCAGGTCGCTTGTGGCGCACATGTCGACAAATCTCTCTCCGTTATCGTTCCTTTCGCCTAACCCATGCTGCCTCATGATCTCCTCATAACCTCGGTTGTCGCTGCCTATCTTTGCGTTGAAGTCGCCCATTACGTTGATGATGTTTCTCTTCGGCCTATCTTGTATGATGGTAAGTAGCCTGTTGTAAAAGTCATCCTTCTCTTCCTCCTCACTGTCGTTCGTCGGGGCGTAGCATTGGATTTCGTTTATTTTGATCCTCTTTTCCCTGGTACGAAAGGAGGCTGTCATAATCCGTGGCCCGTGAGCTTCCCATCCAAGGAGGGCTCCCTGGGCTGACTTGGACAACATCAGTGCCACGCCCTGGGTGTGTGCAGCGTCGTCTTTCTCATGCCCCGAGAACAGCAGTAACTCACCGGAAATCAGTCGTTTTTGCCCAGAACCAGTCCATCTTGCCTCACTGATTCCCAGGATGGTGAGGTTGTACCTCTTCATCTCTGCGGCCACTTGTGCTGACTTTCCGGTCTCGTACATGGTCCGCACGTTCCATGTACCGATGGTAGTGGTGGTCCTGGTGGAGACGATGGTCGTCGGCCTGACGGCTTCCAGATGACTCTGGCTTTCACCGCCCGGTGTCATATTTCTTCCCGCTGGAGGTCCATCTTCTCCCAGGTCCTTAATTTCTGTTGGGTTTCTTCTTGACGTTTCTGTAGCGAGCTCTTTTTTACGGGGTGGGGTTGCTGGCCCCACGCCCAA
>JAWQFJ010024163.1:0-25886 GCA_034096865.1 Theodoxus fluviatilis | reverse complement strand
TGGTTCCATGTGTAAATAACTTTGCTCAATGTTCGTGTATATACTTTGATGCTCCAATAGACGACCTTTCCCCACTGAGGTGGGACAGATTCATTGCATGCCTTTAGCATTGACCCATTTGCAGATCGTGTGTGTGTGTGTGTGTGTGTGTGTGTGTGTGTGTGTGTGTGTGTGTTTGTGTTTTTGTTTTTGTGTGTGTGTGTTTTTTATACGCTTCTGCAATGCACTTTGCTCACATTTGCATGGTTCCATGTGTAAATAATTTTGCTCAATGTTCATGTATATACTTTGATGCTCCAATAGATGACCTTTCCCCACTGAGGTGGGACAGATTCATTGCATGCCTTTAGTATTGACCCATATGCAGATCGGGTATGTGGGTGTGCATGTGTGTGTGTGTATGTGTGTGTGTGTGTGTATGTTTGTGTGTGTGTTTATGTGTTAACGGTGTGTGTGTGTGTGTGTGTGTGTGTGTGTGGGTCTGTGTGTGTGTGTGTGTGTGTATGTGTTTATGTGTGTGTTTTTTAATACGCTTTTGAAATGCACTTTGCTCATATTTACATGGTTCCATGTGTAAATAATTTTGCTCAATGTTCGTGTATATACTTTGATGCTCCAATAGAAGACCTTTCCCCACTGAGGTGGGACAGATTCATTGCATGCCTTTAATATTGACCCATTTGCAGATCGTGTGTGTGTGTGTGTGTGTGTGTGTGTGTGTGTGTGTGTGTTTTGTTTTTGTTTGTTTTTGTATGTTTTTTAATACGCTTTTGCAATGCACTTTGCTCACATTTGCATGAATCCATGTGTAAATAATTTTGCTCAATGTTCATGTATATACTTTGATGCTCCAATAGATGACCTTTCCCCACTGAAGTGGGACAGATTCATTGCATGCCTTTAGCATTGACCCATATGCAGACCGGGTATGTGTGTGTGCATGTGTGTGTGTGTGTGTCTGTGTGTGTGTTTATGTACTAACGGTGTGTGTTTGGGTTGGTGGGTCTGTGTGTGTGTGTGTGTGTATGTGTGTGTGTGTGTGTTTTTTAATACGCTTTTGAAATGCACTTTGCTCATATTTGCATGGTTCCATGTGTAAATAATTTTGCTCAATGTTCGTATATATACTTTGATGCTCCAATAGACGACCTTTCCCCACTGAGGGGGGACAGATTCATTGCATGCCTTTAGTATTGACCCATTTGCAGATTGTGTGTGTGTGTGTGCATGTGTGTGTGTGTGTGTGGGGGGGGGGGGTTTGTGTGTGTGTGTGTGTGGGTGTGTTGTTTTTGTTTTTGTTTATATGTTTTTTTAATACGCTATTGCAATGCACTTTGCTCACATTTGCATGAATCCATGTGTAAATAATTTTGCTCAATTGTTCATGTATATACTTTGATGCTCCAATAGATGACCTTTCCCCACTGAGGTGGGACAGATTCATTGCATGCCTTTAGCATTGACCCATTTGCAGATCGGGTATGTGTGTGTGCATGTGTGTGTGTGTGTGTGTGTGTGTGTGTGTGTGTGTGTGTATGTGTGTGTATGTGTGTGTTGACGGTGTGTGTGTGTGTGTGTGTGTGTGTGTGTGGGGGGGTTTGTGTGTGTGTGTGTGTGTGTGTGTGTGTGTGTGTGTGTGTGTGTGTGTGTTTTAATACGCTTTTGCAATGCACTTTGCTCATATTTGCATGGTTCCATGTGTAAATAGTTTTGCTCAATATTCATGTATATACTTTGATGCTCCAATAGATGACCTTTCCCCACTTAGATGGGACAGATTCATTGCATGCCTTTAGTATTGACCCATATGCAGACCGGGTATGTGTGTGTGCGTGTGTGTGTGTGGGTGTGTATGTCTGTGTGTGTGTGTGTGTGTATGTGTTAACGGTGTGTGTGTGTGGGGGGGGTGTCTTTTTTTCCCCTTTGCATACGATTCTGCTTTGATACTCCAAATGCTAAGATATATGTATTTAGATTTGCATAAGAACCTTGTTAACTTGGAACCCCACCTCATCCCCCAAGAAAAAAAAACACAACAAAAAACACCTCCCCAATTGTTTATATTTTCGTGAAGCACACAAAGTAATACTTTTTTTAAGGTCATAGGGAACCCCTTATGTCATAGTTCTTTTTTTGGATTTCCAACCTTTGTATATAGCTTCCAGATTGCCTGAAGCCTTGTCTTTTGTCGGCATCGGCGAGGTGCGGCTAGGCTTTGACTGGCCCTACGTGTCATGGCTCAATTGTTCTGCCTTCTTTTTGTTTGTTTGTCTCTTGCCCTTTTTTTTCATAGATGTTTGAGGTCTACCAAAAGTCTTCTATACATGAATATCTCACATGTATACTCTTTTTCTGTATCCTTCTTTCAACTTCTTCCTTTCAACCATTGGTCCTTCTCTAACTTTCAAGTGGAAGAGATGAGAGATTTGCCCCACTGTGGTGGTATGAGTTTGATCCCCTTACCACAAGTCATCCCAACACCCATTTTAGGATGTTCCACACAGTCTCGAGACAGATCTTTTTTATATTCTAGGTCAAAAACATGACTAACATAAAGCTGATTTCAATCAATTGCCGGGGATTAGCCAACACTGAAAAAAGGAGAGATATACTGCACTATGTAAGAGGTGGAAACTATTCTATCATTTGTCTGCAGGACATTCATATTAACGAAAACACTGTGAACACCTTTCTACATGAATGGGGGTTAACAGGCATTGTGGCTCCATATACATCAGCAGCACGAGGCGTAGCCATCCTATTCAATAACACTTTTGATTACAGAATTTTGCGTACCACCATAGATACCGAAGGAAACTATATCATAGCTTCTCTTGTAATGGAGGAAAAGGAGGTGTGCATAGTAAACTTGTATGGGCCAAACTCTGACAATCCTATTTTCTATGAAAAACTCTTTCATAAGCTTGACATTAATACATCTACAATTATATGCGGGGACTGGAATCTAGTCCTTGACCCGCAACAAGATACAGATAATTATGTGGCAGTAAATAACCCAAAAGCAAGGGACACTGTTCTAAACTTTATTCACTTAAACAATTTTACTGATCCATACAGAATACAACATCCAAATATTAGAAGATATACTTGGCGGAAAAATAACCCTAAAAAACAGTCCCGGCTGGATTTTTTTCTCATTACTGAGGATATGCTAAACTACATGTCCAAAACAGATATCATTCCAGGATATAGAACCGATCATTCGGCTGTTACCCTAACATTAAATATATCGGACAAAAAGAAAGGAGCAGGCTATTGGAAATTTAATAACTCCCTTCTCCGTGATATAAACTACATTAAGATAGTAAAAGATACCTTTAAAGAAACACTAGATCAATATGCAGCGTTACCATATGATAGGAAAAACCTAGATTCAATAGATAAAAAGGACATTTACTTACAAATTTCGGATCAAACTTTTCTTGATATGATTCTCATGAACATAAGAGGAAAAAGTATAGCATATGGCTCGTGGAAAAAGAAGGAACAAGAAAAGCAAGAGGGGGAACTTAAAGAAGAAATAAAAGCAACCGAAGAAAAACTAGACTGCAGAACAGTGGATACTAACAAAGACGTTAATAAGCACCTAGAAAATCTTAAATCAAAACTAGAAACCATACGTGAAAAAAGAATGAAGGGTGTTATGATTAGATCCAGAGCACGATGGTACGAAAATGGAGAGAAACCTTCTAAATATTTTTGCAGTTTAGAAAAGAGAAACCACAGAATAAAAACAATCCAAAGGCTAACCGTAAATGGAAGGGACATAGAAGATACAGACGAAATTCTCAAAGAACTCACGAATTACTACAGTAATCTCTATGACATCAGACAGACTGATTCAGAATTAACCAGTGGACTTCTCAACGAACTAAACTTGCAGACATTAACAGAAGATGAAAAACAATCTCTCGAAGGCTCAATTACATTAACAGAATTAGCAACGACACTTCGTGAAATGAAAAATGAAAAATCCCCCGGTCTAGATGGTTTTCCTGTTGAATTTTTTAAGTTCTTTTGGAACGATTTAAAATATTTCCTGCTCAGAGCCATAAATGAAGCTTACGAAACTGGTTCCTTTTCAATTTCACAAAGAAGAGGAGTAATTACGTGTGTCCCAAAACCCAATAAAGAAAGAAACTTCTTAAGCAATTGGAGACCAATCACACTTCTCACTACCGTGTACAAAATGGCCTCAGGAAGCATTAGCAGAAGATTAAAAACGGTTTTAGGACATTTGATTCACACTAATCAAACAGGCTTTATCAAAGGGAGATACCTTGGAGATAATGTACGGCAAGTATTTGACACTATATATGAATGCAATGAAAAGGACATACCAGGACTGTTGCTCCTCATAGACTTTGAAAAAGCTTTTGACTCTCTTTCCGTCTCCTTCCTGTGCGATGTTTTGAAAAAATTTGGATTTGGAAGCAGTTTTCGAACATGGATGAAGCTTTTCTATACAGACATGACAGCATGTATAATACAGAATGGTCATCTATCTCAAAGCTTTCCCCTGAAAAGAGGCTGTAGACAAGGTGATCCGATCGCGCCGTATGCCTATCTCCTCTGCGCTGAAGTGCTAGGTCAAATGATTAGAGAAAACAAGCAAATAAAAGGTATCAGAATTGGCAACGTAGAATATAAATTGACTCAGTATGCTGACGACACTCAGATTCTCCTAGACGGTTCAGAAAGCAGCCTCCGAAACACTCTCAACACCCTTGATCTGTTCTTCAGGATATCTGGATTAAAAATAAACTTAGAAAAAACGAAAGCTATATGGATCGGAAGCAAAGTACGTAGTAAAGGAAAACTATGTACAGACATTAACCTGGACTGGACAAATGATAAGTTTTACGGTACTCGGAATCCATTTAAATCCAAGGCTGACAAACATCACAAACTTGAACTTTGAAAGCAAAGTTCAAGAGATAAAACAGCTTCTGAACCAATGGAAGCACCGTAATTTAAGTCTCCTTGGTAAAATAACTGTAATAAAAACACTTGCCCTCTCAAAACTAACTCATGTGCTCTCCCTGCTACCAGACCCAGGAATAGAGAAACAAAAGGCCTTAGAAAAAATTCTATACAACTTCATCTGGAAGGGTGGACCGGACAGGGTCAGTCGAAAAACCCTGTGTCAGGAATTCTCCAAAGGAGGATTAAAAATGATAGATGTAAAGGCGTATACTGCAACTAGAAAAATAGCGTGGCTGCAAAGACTAATAGAAGGTGAAAGCACTTGGTGCTCATTGATAAAAAGCAAGTTTAAAAGAAAATTCAATGATATATCCTTTCTCAAGGTTGGCAGTAAGTTCCTTATAGATCTTCTTTCAGAATTCAAAAATCCCTTTTGGCAAGACATCCTGAAAGCGTGGGAGGTGTACATTAAAAACTATTCTAAGCGACAGTTAAGTTGTGAGGACGTTTTGAGTGAACCACTTTGGTTTAACCCAGACATACATGTCATATTCATAAAAGACTGGTATAACAAAGATATGTTATATATACGTGATATTCTTGATCCAACAGGAACATGGAAGACATTCGAAGAATGTAAAAGACAATTCGGCTTAGCAGGGACTTTTTTGGACTATGAACATCTTAAAAGAAAAATTCCGAAGGCATGGGTGGATATAATTCGTAATTCGGGCGGCAAAGTAACCCAGCAGCATCAACATCAAGTTTGCATCAGAAATCTAACATCAGCCAAAACAGGGTTAAGAAACATCTATAACACCATGATTCAAACTCGAGATATATCGACTGGTCAGAAGAAATGGGAGCGGAGTTATCCCAGCATATCATGGAATGAAATATGTGAAGCAACCAGGGCGGCCACAACCTCTACATACCTTAAAAGTGTCCAATATAAAATTAATAATCACATAATATATACAAATAGACTCCTCCACCGGATAGGAATAAAGAACAGTGAAAAGTGTGATTTTTGCGGAGAAGACAGCGAAACAATAACCCACCTATTTGTAGAATGCCCAATAATATGTAGCTTCTGGGCGGATATATCAGAATTCCTTCACAAGAACACAGACCTAACTTTACCAACGAGTCCTCAAAGTTTACTCTTTGGTACAGCTCCTCATAACAAACTGATTAATCACATTCTGTTGTTGGGAAAATCTTTCATTCACAGCTGTAAATATAGAAGTTGTCAACCAAACACTAAGGGCTTCCTTAACATTTTAAGACAAAACGGATTAATTGAAAAATTCATTTCCCAAAGCAGCAACAACACTGACGACTACATCAATAAATGGGGTGACCTGTGCAATATTTTAAGTGGTACTACTCCTGAATGTTAGCACGGGATAAACTCTCTCTCTCCCTCCCTCTCTCTCTCTCTCTCTCTCTCTCTCTCTCTCTCTCTCTCTCTCACACACACACACACACACACGCGCGCACACACGTGCGCGCACACACGCACGAGCGCACGTCACAATTACAAGTCTACACCATTCATCTAATCCTTCCTTTTCGATTTCGTTTTCGTAGAAGGATTAGCTCAGACATTTGTTTTTCCCTCAAATCCAACCCAATGAGGGACCCATGCCACCTCTGTCCATGCACCTTCTCTCCTCTCCCAGGCTCCCCCAACCCGTAACTGATGATGATGATGGTGATGGTACTGGTGATGACGATGATACTGGTGATGATGATGATGATGGTGATGATGATGATGATATTGTGTGATATTCATATTATTGATGCTATTTTCGTCTCTTTCTTGTTTTGCTTTCCTTGTAATTTTGTCCTTCTTGTGTATTTTCTAGACCCAATAAACTGATTTAAAAAAAAAAAAAAAAAAAAAAAAAAAAAAAACACAGAATACGACCCAGAAGTATTCAACCATAAGCAACTGTGCTTCCTCACACACAGACTGCTGAAACAAGTCTCCACGAACCGCTTGGCCTAGGAACAGAAATTTCCAACTACACCGATAGCTGAGAACTTCTCAGTCATACAAGTATAAAATGTATAATGAACAATGTAATCTTATTTACCTTATTCATGCACCACAACTGCATCTGTACACTGTGACCAGGGAGTCTGACCATACACACGCCACAAGGCAGAAAAACAGCAACACCTTTAGATCAGAAAAAACACAATGTTATACAAAGCAACAACAACAAGGAAGCTAAATCAGTATTCAAGACTAATCAAATATCACCAATGTGATTACTCTATAGCTGCACCGGCCAACCATTGTTATTGGTACAAGGCAGGTTACTGCAGGCTATGGCAGGCTCGCCAATGTAACGGACCGGCTAACTGGGCCTCGGGTCAGCCTAGCCCGCACAATGAAAATAAAATAAAAGACACCAACACCAGCATAAATGTAAGAATGAAGTGTAATAACCCTTGTGCCTTACGGCACCCACACAAGCAGCCTCGGCCCACACCAGGGCACAAAGGTGCTAACGTAACTCAGGCAGCCTCGGCCCACACCAGGGCACAAAGGTGCTAACGTAACTCAGGCAGCCTCGGCCCACACCAGGGCACAAAGGCGCTATCTTAGTTCCAACCAATGACCATGCGGCCCCCGCCGCTATAGAAATGAGTATATTTACCACACTCACACTCACTCAATAGCCCCGGCCCACACCAGGGCTCACCAGAACTAACGTGCGGCCCCCGCCGATAATCGTTCTACATACAACCTTTTGGCTTCTCCATCATCTCAGCCTCCAACGGCCTGTCTTCCTCCATCTTGTCAGATTCACTGTCCTCTCCACGCGTCAACATAGGCATCCCGCTGCCTACGGAGATTCTCTCTCGGCTAACCCCAGCGTCAATTCCGATTTCATATCTACCGGCACTCGTTGTGTTGCTGTTGACGTCCTCCATCTTGTTGGCAACTTGGAATCCGTCGAACTGCAGGACATCAGTCACCATCACTGCCCCCTGCAGACTCAGGCCGACTTCCCTGGCACCGGAACAGTCCTGTGCAGCACCGGCCGAAGACTCTCCAGTCCACGCACGACCATGCTCAGCGACGCACAGCGTGAACCACCAAGTCAACCCCGACAACGTTTTTCCGCTCCTGCCGAGTATTTTCTGGCCCGCGTCACCATGTGATCTCACAAAACTTATGACGTAACATTCGCAGAAGTAAATTTGGATAACTTGTGTCAAACCTTTGCCCGGCCTTACACAGCTATGGACAATCCATATGCCATAACACGCATTCTTTACATGCATGATGAATGGTCTCACTCAGGCTTCAAAGGCACATAGGTCGTACAACTTCATTCATCCTCATCTTCCTCCACAGAAAGCGCTGAAAAATCAGTTGGCGACTGGGGTGTCACGTGCATATTTAAATTACAAATGTCATCTAATAAAATTAACGAACCAGACATCATTTGGACAGGGGATGCCGTCCTCTGTTCAGTTACCGTTTCAGTGTTGCGGAATGATACGGCAATGAATAATACTACGGATACCTTATTCTCTGTACGTCCCGTCCTCTGTTCAGTCACTGTTTATGGATTGCAGGATGATGTGGCAATGGATAGTACTACGGATACCTTATCTTCTATGCCCCGCATGCAACAAATCCCATTTGGGGGAGAATGGAATAAAAAGACAGCGGCAGAGGCTGATCAGCTCTTTCAAGGGCACGTCGCTGCCGGACACTCCAAGACTCAGCATCTTCCATCATCATCATCATCGTCATCATCATCATCATCATCATCATCATCATCATCATCATCATCATCATCATCATCATCATCATCATCATCAACAACAACAACAACAACAACTCTTTGTAACGTGCTGTTTCTGATTGAAAATCACTCATAGCGCACAATGGAGGTCTAAAATTATTTTAAAGATATGTGTCTTGAGTTGTTAAAGTGTGTATCTGTATTGATTAAATTATTTCAAGTTTTATCCTGTTTCTGGCGCTTTTGTTCAATAAGAGTAGTGACTGAGGAAGGAATTCCTCTGTTGTTGTTTTTTTAATACTGTCTACTGGTGTTTGGTCTGCGAGTTGCGGAACGTTTCTAAAGTCAGAGATCTGATGAATGTCTCGATTGCAACATCTTTCGTTTCAGCAACGATTGGATTGTTGGAATTCTCTGTTTGCAGAGGCGCCCTTAAGTCTTCTCAAGAGACTGCAGAGAATCCAGAATGCAGAGAGAGAGGAACGGATCCAACTGACTGGACAGTGTGATCTTCCCCTTGTTTCTTTTCTCCAGGCTCCCTAACCTCTCGTAAAGAATGATCTTTTACGCTTTTGAAAATCTATTCCTCTGTTTGCACCTTATGGTGGAAATGAAAATTGTTCTGATTTGTTTTTATTTTACGTGGTTGATGTGCAAGTGCGTCTCTGTCGATTCATTCCTCTCTTTCCTCGATTAGCCACAGCCCCTTTAATTCATATAGTCAATCTCACATGGCCAAAGATGATTGAGAGATCGGTCAAGTTTTGTTCATTTACTCATTTCCACAGGACACCACGTCAAAACTTGAATCCAGTTTGTGCAGTAGTTTGGATGCACTCAGACAAGCTGGCCGTCGCCAATAAGAGCTCAGCGATTGTCACCCACAACCGGAGAAGGGTGGGCGGGAAGAGAAAGAGTGATATATTAAAAAGTACGGGTCATTGAAGACTGTCTCAATAAATTAATGACGAATTTCAATATATATTCTAGCACAAAAATATAAGCGCTGAAGACTTATCAACTTGTTGTTTGTCTATAGCTATATCGATACACAGTTCGTCTTAAATGATATTAGCTTTTTTGTGCAAATCTTTTAATAAGAATTGCTTCCATCGAAAAAGGGTTGCATGAAACAATTGGAATTAGCAACGAAATAAGATATAAGTATACATTTGGCTCAAGTGACTGTGACAAGTGGAGAGTTAATTATTTTGTTGAATAAAAATGGTTGTTGTTGAAATAATTTGTACATTGGTTTTTATGCTTGGAGTGACCTGGTTTGATTTTACAAACCACGTGCTGTTTGTTTGCATTGGTACGTCAAGTGACGTCAGGCTGATTTAGCCTACGTAATTAAATTTGTATTTGCATTGGAGATTAGTGTCTTATGTGCTTTGGTGAAATACACCTCGTGAGATGATGTGCTGCATCGTGCCTTCATCAGTAAAGCTGTATTGTACAGGTATTGTGCATATTTTGTTCTTTCTATTGTTGAGCAATGATTGATGTGTTCATAATATTATAGCAATTTATAAAACTGATGGTATTGAAAGACAGACGATGTTTTGCAAATCAGTGATTCAACGGCTCATGTCAACCGTTATCATGAAATGAGATCTATGCTGTGTTTTCTAGCTGTTCAGTATTTGGGGCTGAATGCATATTGTCATAGCATAGACATAATAGGGGAATGAATGTGAAAATTGTTGAGTGAAAGTGAATTTAGAATTTATAAGAAAAAGGTGTGAATAGTATCACTAAGAATGAGTGGCTATCAAACAATGAGGATTCAGAGAGGAAAGAGAAGGAAGAATGGATGTGATTATAAGTGTCTTATGATGTGAAACTTTTTGTGCAGCTGCCAGGCTGGAGATATAGCCTGAATTAAAGACACTCCCATCTTCATGCATCACTGTGGCGGACGCGTCGCAACGCTGAAGAGTGGTACCAGTGCAGGACCTGTCGCCAGGGACTTAAGTGACCTCCTCGTCGAACCGTCACCGCGGAATGCGCCGGCAGAGATGCGGACGACAGAAAACCCACTGAAGTCGGTAAAAGTGCTGGACCTATCGGGACGATAGCAAACCCACTGAAGAACGACATGGACTAAGGTCGGAAGTAATATGTTATTTAAACAATGACTGAAAAATGAAAATGGGAGACTGGAGTGGAGACTGATGAGCAGTCACAGGATGGATTGATGACCACTCATTTATTTATTAGAGACTCGAAGTCTGGAAATTAGTAGACTGTGACAGACTTCATATTTAATATTGCTTGATTGGATTTTTGTGTGTGTGTGCAATTATTAAAGGGACAAGGGCAAAGAAAATCAAATTGGTGTGTCATCTTTGTGCCTGTCTGATTGTAGCTGAATGATGTGAGTGTGTAAAATAGAATTTATAGTAAACAGAGAAAGAACACGCTACATTCTAAAAAGGAGTAAATACATTTACATCTGTTCATCAGTTTGCAGTTTATTTGGCACATAAAAACAAAACCCCAGTACGTGACATTTGGTGACCCTGTTCTCTCTGTGTTAAAAAATTATTAGTCTTCAAAGGTCAATTATTGACGTCACTCGTTCTTCAACCTTGATAGTTGATGACGTTATCAGACATTTTAGAATTAGGCAAAATATTCAAGTGACAATTTCATTGAATGAAGCTATTTCTGTTTACTTCTGAAAAGTGAGTGTGAATGTGTTTTGTGGTTCTGTGTTCACTAGGGGCCGTCTCCAGTTATACGGCTATGCCTCCTGTATAGTTCTGAGGTGAGGTCTATTCTTTGGAGAAAAAAAAAAAAAAAAATCTTTGCCCTTGTTTAAATAGGTTAGCATAGGTTTCAGCCCCAGCTTACAAATAGTTACTTTGAAACTTAGAAAATATTCCTGCACAAATTGATTTATTATTGGGAAGGATTTGTTGAAATCTCCTGTGAAATTTTGAAGAAGAGGGGAAAACTTGGCAATATTTTTTTTCCTGTGTTTTGAGTTTTGATTTCTCTTGAAATTTCAATCATGGAGGATTATGACGCATTTTTTGAAAGATTTCTAAAACAAGCAGAGACTTTGGGTGTTAAAGCTGAACATCGTGAAAAATATGTTCAAGAATGTTTTGAACGCCTAGAAAGACAAAAGGAAAGAGAAGAGAAAACAAAACAGAAAGAAATTGAGCTTAAACAGAGGGAAATTGAAGAGCGCGAGAAAACAAAACAGAAAGAAATTGAACTTCGACATAGGGAGATAGAGGCTGGGGTACAGTCTAGTGCTAGTTGGGAGAATCGAAATAGGGATTCTGTAGGCGCGAGACCTGTTTACCCGAAGCTTCCCCCTTTCAAAGAAAAACAAGATGATATTGATTCATACCTTTACCGGTTTGAAACTCATGCCACATCATTGAACTGGAAACAGGATCAGTGGGTTACTTTCTTGTCCGCACTTCTTGAAGGAAATGCACTGAGTCTTTTGCATAGTCTTTCTGCCAGGGGCCCAGTGACATATGACGTACTGAAAGAAAACCTCTTGAAGAAATTTCAGTTCACATCAGAGACTTTCAGGAAAAAGTTTCGTGAAGTCAGACCAGATTCCAACGAGCCATTTCAGACGTTTGGCATTGAGCTCACAAGATTGTTTGATAGATGGGTTGCTCTTTCAGGGGTTACAAGGAACCTTGAAGATATCACCAATCTCATCTTGGGTGAACAATTCTTGGAGAGTGTTTCAGCAGAGCTTGCGACTTTCATTCGAGAAAGAGGTTTGACTACGCTTGATCAAATGGTTCAAGCTGCTGAAAGCTATCGTTTGGCAAGGCCCGGAAAAAACTTGGCGCGAAAGCTTGCTACTACCATTTTTGGGTCTGTTGGTTCAGTCCAGGAAGGACCAACCGCGAATGCTGCTTTCAATTTTTGGGACAATCAGGGTTCTCGTGATAACCGTCAGAATTTTGGACGCCGAAAAAATCGCTATCGGGGAGGTTTTGGTAGGGGTGTTCAAGGTCATGAAACAAATGCAGCTGGAAACGATCAGTCACCTAGAGCGTGGGGCGTTGACAGGCGCGGTCGTGGAGACCAAGGAAGGGGCTCATTTTTTTCAAATTTTGAAACATGTCCACTTTGTGATGGAAAAGGTCATAGTCCGCGTCAGTGTCCTCTGAAACAAAGTTCCAATCCTTGCATTGTTTGTGGTATTGGTGGTCACGTGAGGAAAACTTGCCCGTTCATTGTTATGAAGACATCCGCTGGGAGTTCTCAAACGCAGCATGGACATTCAGTTGTGCCAGATGTAGTTTGTTCAGTGACTGTCAGTGGAGGGCTGTTTCTTGAAGAGGGTCAAGTCAATGGTTCTGCATGTTCTGTGTTGCGGGACACAGGAGCAACTGTCTGTGGAGTGAGGAAACGTCTTGTGGATAGCAGTCAATATGTGGATGGTGAAGTGAGGTGTAGGACGTTTGGTGGAGAGATCACTAGTTACCACCAGGCAAAAGTTGTTGTTCAGTCTCCTTATTTTTCTGGAGAGTTGATTTGCTGTGTTCTTGAAGACCCTGTTGCTGATCTCATCATTGGGAACATTCCAGGTGTTCCAGTCAGTCAGTCGGTGCACCCTACATCTGAGATGGTTGCAGCTGTAACCACGAGGGCTCAAGCTAAGAAGGCGGATCTCCCACATAAGCCGTTGGTGGAGGTGTCTGACGATTTGTCTGTTACTCGGGATGAACTGATCAAGTTGCAGAAGCAGGATCCCACTTTGAAGGCATGTTGGGAATTGGCTGAGAGTGGTCAGACAAAGGATGTTGGGACCGCCTCGTACAGTTTCTACAAGAAGGAAGGTGCGTTGTATCGTCGATTTTCGAAATCGAGACAGGTGCTTCATCAAGTGGCAGTACCACAGAAACTGCGGCCCTCGGTCATGACCATTTCTCATGATCAATTGCTTGCTGGCCATTGTGGTGTTCGCAGAACGTTGTCGAGAATTCTTTCGAAGTTTTTTTGGCCGGGTGTTTCTGCTGATGTCACCAGGTATGTCCAGACATGTGATATTTGCCAGAAGACTGTTTCCAAGGGGAAGATTCCACCGGTGCCCTTGAAGTGCATGCCGGCTATTGGTACTCCTTTTCAAAAGGTGGCGATTGACTTGGTTGGTCCTATCTCTCCTCCGTCTGAGGAAGGGCACAGGTTCATTTTGACGTTGATTGATTTGTCAACCCGCTTTCCAGAGGCAGTACCGTTGAAGAGGATCACTTCTGTGGATATCGCTGAGGCTCTCATGGGGATCTTTGCAAGGTTAGGGTTTCCCAATGAGATTCTGTCTGATCAAGGATCACAGTTCAATTCAGATCTCATGAAGCAGTTCCATGCATTGTGTGGGACTAGAGCTATCAGAACTTCACCCTACCATCCTCAGTCTAATGGTACAGTGGAACGTTTCCATGGAACACTGAAGGCTATGTTGAAAAAGGTTGTTCATGCTCAGCCAAAGGCGTGGCATCGCTACTTGCCAGCTCTTCTGTTCGCTTGCAGAGAGTTACCGTCCGAGAGTACAGGTTTCAGTCCGTTTGAGCTCATGTTAGGTCGTACTCCGAGAGGACCTGTTGCTCTTCTTGCGGATTCTTGGACTCAGGATCAGACGGCCGATGATTCTGAGGCAAAACCTGTGTATGCCTACTTGTTCGAGCTCAAGAACATCATTGCGGAAACTTGTCAGTTGGCAAAAGAGCATTCTTCTCTTGCGTCCACCAGGAGCAAGAAGCACTTCGACAAGCGTGCCAGAGCACGTTCTTTCTCCATTGGTGATGAAGTGTTGGTTCTTTTGCCTACGGATTCCAACAAGCTTTTGATGACATGGTCGGGACCTTACCGTGTTCAGGAGTGTTTTCATCCTGACTACAAGATTTTGGTCAAGGGACATTCGAAGATTTTTCATGCAAACATGCTCAAGCAGTATCTTCGACGGGATGTTGATGTGTCAGTTGGAGTTGAGGACAGTCGTTCAGTGGTGGTTGAAGGTGATGCTATTCCGTGGGAGTCAATTACCACGTGGACTCCATCTGAGGACATTCAGAAGGATGTTTCTGATTCTGTTCTGCCAGTCTATGGTCCTCAGAAAGTTGCTTTACCAGTGTGCGCGTCCATAGCTGTTGTTCAGGAGGAATGTGAGTTTTCATCTCTTCCCACCCTTCCCATTCCCATGTCTTCTTCCATGGCGGACGAAGATGTCACATCCATTGATTTTGACGAGAAGTTGTCACAGGTGGAAAGTCAATCTCTTCGAGGTGTTTTCTCAGAGTTTGTTGACATTCTGACAACGAAACCTGGTACATTCAATGGCAATCTTTTTCTTGACGTCAATCTCACATCGGATGTGCCAGTACGTCGCCGTCCGTACGATCTTCCTTTTTCTTCCAAGCGAGTTGTGGAGAGGGAATTGCAGACCATGTTGGACTTGGGTGTCATAGAAAAGTCAAAATCCGCATATTCATCCCCAGTTGTTCTTGTGCAGAAGAAGGATGGTTCTTGTCGATTCTGCATTGACTACAGAATGTTGAACAAGATAACAATCTTTGACGCAGAACCCATTCCTGATGTTGATGAGTTGTTCACTAGATTGGCTGATTCTTCCTACTTCACTCGCATTGATCTTTCAAAGGGATATTGGCAGATTGTGGTCAATCCTGTGGATAGGCATAAGACCGCCTTCGCAACTCACATGGGCTTGTTCCAGTGGATTCGAATGCCTTTTGGGCTTGTGTCAGCTCCGGCAGTCTTCGCACGCATGATGCGGATGTTGTGTCTTGAGGAGGTTTCCGGCATGAACTTCTTTGATGACATTTTGGTACACAGTTGTTCATTTTCAGAGCACTTGGAGCATGTTCGTGGAGTTTTGCAGAAGCTCAGTCAATTCAATTTGACTGCAAGACCTTCAAAGATTTCTGCAGGGTACAGAAGTTTGGAGTTCTTGGGACATGTTGTTGGAGAAGGTTCTCTCAAGCCTGAGGAGAAGAAGGTTCAGAAGATTCTGGCTATTCCTACTCCAACTACCAAGAAGCAGGTTCGTTCACTCTTGGGTCTGCTCAGTTTCTACAGGAGATACGTGCCAGGGTTTGCTACTCTCACTGCTCCGATTTCAGATTTGACCAAAGACACCAGTGGAAGAACCATTCGTTGGACACCAGCGTGTGAGGAGGCTCTTGCAAACATCAAAAAGGTGTTTTCGGAGGCGCCAATCTTGGGGTTGCCGAGGTTGGATCAACAGTTTGTGTTGCGCACTGATGCCAGTTCCGTTGGTTTGGGTGCAGTATTGCTTCAGGATTTGGAGGGTACACTCCATCCAGTTGCTTTCGCCAGCAGAAAGTTGTTGCCTCGTGAGGTGAACTACAGCACCATCGAAAGAGAATGTTTGGCAATTGTGTGGGCAGTGTACAAGTTCTCAAAGTTCCTGTGGGGTGTCGAGTTTGTTCTACAGACGGATCATAGGCCACTGACATACCTTCAAACCTGTCGTTTCAAAAACTCAAGAATCTTGCGTTGGTCTCTGTCGTTGCAGGAGTACAGATTCCGCGTTGAGCCACTTCCAGGAACGCAAAATGTATTCGCGGATCTCTTGTCGCGCGCGGATCGCGATCAGTTGGTTCCTTGAATCAAATCCTCATGAAGTATCCTGTACATAGTTACCCGCTCTTTCCTAAAAAGCTGTTGTAGGAAAAAGTAACCTTGGTCGGTTTCTTTTTTCCCGAAGGGGGGGGGGTAATGTGACAAGTGGAGAGTTAATTATTTTGTTGAATAAAAATGGTTGTTGTTGAAATAATTTGTACATTGGTTTTTATGCTTGGAGTGACCTGGTTTGATTTTACAAACCACGTGCTGTTTGTTTGCATTGGTACGTCAAGTGACGTCAGGCTGATTTAGCCTACGTAATTAAATTTGTATTTGCATTGGAGATTAGTGTCTTATGTGCTTTGGTGAAATACACCTCGTGAGATGAAGTGCTGCATCGTGCCTTCATCAGTAAAGCTGTATTGTACAGGTATTGTGCATATTTTGTTCTTTCTATTGTTGAGCAATGATTGATGTGTTCATAATATTATAGCAATTTATAAAACTGATGGTATTGAAAGACAGACGATGTTTTGCAAATCAGTGATTCAACGGCTCATGTCAACCGTTATCATGAAATGAGATCTATGCTGTGTTTTCTAGCTGTTCAGTATTTGGGGCTGAATGCATATTGTCATAGCATAGACATAATAGGGGAATGAATGTGAAAATTGTTGAGTGAAAGTGAATTTAGAATTTATAAGAAAAAGGTGTGAATAGTATCACTAAGAATGAGTGGCTATCAAACAATGAGGATTCAGAGAGGAAAGAGAAGGAAGAATGGATGTGATTATAAGTGTCTTATGATGTGAAACTTTTTGTGCAGCTGCCAGGCTGGAGATATAGCCTGAATTAAAGACACTCCCATCTTCATGCATCACTGTGGCGGACGCGTCGCAACGCTGAAGAGTGGTACCAGTGCAGGACCTGTCGCCAGGGACTTAAGTGACCTCCTCGTCGAACCGTCACCGCGGAATGCGCCGGCAGAGATGCGGACGACAGAAAACCCACTGAAGTCGGTAAAAGTGCTGGACCTATCGGGACGATAGCAAACCCACTGAAGAACGACATGGACTAAGGTCGGAAGTAATATGTTATTTAAACAATGACTGAAAAATGAAAATGGGAGACTGGAGTGGAGACTGATGAGCAGTCACAGGATGGATTGATGACCACTCATTTATTTATTAGAGACTCGAAGTCTGGAAATTAGTAGACTGTGACAGACTTCATTTTTAATATTGCTTGATTGGATTTTTGTGTGTGTGTGCAATTATTAAAGGGACAAGGGCAAAGAAAATCAAATTGGTGTGTCATCTTTGTGCCTGTCTGATTGTAGCTGAATGATGTGAGTGGGTAAAATAGAATTTATAGTAAACAGAGAAAGAACACGCTACATTCTAAAAAGGAGTAAATACATTTACATCTGTTCATCAGTTTGCAGTTTATTTGGCACATAAAAACAAAACCCCAGTACGTGACAGTGACTAAGCAGGACGCAGTTTCTGTCTACTTCTTCCAAGCCTACTTCGAACTTCGATCACTTGGGGGAAAAGAACCAGAATCACTTATGCAAAGTCGAAACTTTAGCATAGTAGGCCGAAGTTTCGCTCAATTAGAATAAACCTGTAGCGACTTCTGAGAAATGCATGCAGGTTGCTGGTCGACATTTAGATAGTGGCTAGAACCATCGCAACTTGGGGCGCTGCATGTCTACCACAATTCATTCATCAATAACGTGTCGGATGACCTAGCACTGTAAATTCTGTAATCAAAGTGGGGATCGATAGGCACTTGGCGAATATAAGGGTGACGGTGGAAGAGCGATAACGGAATAGGTGGTGCAGAACTTTCGAGACAGGAAGGCGTGTTGATTGAGTTTCTCAAAAGATTTGTCCGACCAGACCAGGTCGAGGAGTGCTGCACGCTCACCAATCCGTTTCGAAATGACTGAACTTCACTCGGACGTCAGTCGCTCCATCCGTGGTATAGCTGGAAGTGCAATTGGACGGCAATGAAGCTGCGTTTGATGTCCCATCGCCCCATGGAGCTGCGTTTTATGTCCCATCGCCCCATGGAGCTGCGTTTCATGTCCCATCGCCCCATGGAGCTGCGTTTCATGTCCCATCGCCCCGTGAAAGCCTTTCCCTCCTGGACCATTCGATCGATCTGAAGACGCGTGTGACAAGATGACAATGGCGTCTGAACTGAGTACCCTTTCCTCCAACACCACCACTACCCAACCGCCCCCTTCATCACCCACCCACTTACTCTCACCCACCCACCCACTCTCATTGCACCACATCCCACTTCCATCATATTTTCTCCCATCCCTCACTGCAGGTATTAAGAGCCTATGGAACCGTTCCCTCATCCTCAAAGAGCGTCATATCGGGCAGGCGCTGAAATGCCCAATGGAATGGCAGGGCTTCAAGAGCTCTGCGTCAATTGGGTTAACGCCCCACTCCCCCTTCCATGCTGGTGCATCGCAGTGTTAAAACCTCTCCTGCAGTGGCAACGCAAAACGTGGTCCATCCTGTGGGAACACGCCTGAATGACTGCTACAAAGAAAGTTCATTTGGCCGTCCGATAAGTGCAGTCTGAAGAGCCAGTGTGGTTAACTGACTGTTCGTGTGCACTGGGAAGTAGAGTGGAACAAATGAAGTTACTCGAAGTTTAGGTCGTCCAGTCTCGATGGTGTTAAATGCATTTCTGATGATGTTTGCTAAACGCGAAGAGTTCGTGATGGCACCTGATGCACCATTAAGGCCATTCTGCTGAGTGACTGATTTTATCGCTCCATTGTCAATATGTATCTGGGAGTCATGTCTGGCGATCAAAGCGCCTCCTGGAGAGAGCGTGGTGCCCTCGTCCGCCCTTTGTCTCGCGGCTGCTCACGGAAGTGCGTCCCTCCACTCTGCAGCCGCAAAATGCAGAAAACGGAGCAGTACACTGTACATCACGATGCAATGCATATGACGGCTGTTTCAGCCATGCGCTTTAGGTTTCCTCGCTCTCTCTCTGTGCCTGACCCCAGTGACCACGTCAACACTGCCCGCCTGCTTACTGGAGTGACTGGAAGTGTCCTATAACGCTCAGCCTGGTTAAGCGGTGAGAACGGTAATCCTTCACGCGCAGCTTTTTCGATAACAAGAAAATGAAATCAAAGAAATTATTAGCAGTACCTTATAGTAATTTTATTTTTCTTTCCAATAACCTCAAATACGAGTCGTGTGGTCACTCCATGAATGGGTTTTCAGTCAGTCCAATGTCATACATAATCCCATGTCATGAAAACTGTCTTTCATGCTCCAACAACGTATTGACGCCAAATGATAAAGAACGCAATTAGTTTAGAAACATAGCAATGATAGCTATAGTAACTGACAACGCAGTTACAAAGACGGGGGTACATGAGCAAAATCTGCCAGCGCCGACAAAATAATTGCGATGACCACAGACTTTCGTTCGTGAGTGTCGATGCGAGAACGAAGAGTGGGACGTGGGTGGCGGGAAAGAGTGGACCAATGCAAGCCATGTATCGGGATCACGTGACAAGACTCCAGCAGCTGACCGCTGCATGAACTAAATGCCACGGTTTCAGCCCAAAATGTAAAGCCGTGATGTATATGTTGCACTCTTCTCTGCAATATCTTGATGTTTGGGGGTTCTCCTGGCTTGCGCTAGGAAGTCGATCGAAGTGACAGACTCTGGTGGTCGTTTCCAATAAACTTTATTCACGCACTGACCTCTACAGTGGTGAAAATCAGCAACAGCAATTCGTATAGCGCTCGCACAGCTTCACTCTGCTTACAGTACCGCAGAGGCTCGCTAGCACACAGCAGAAACTCGCTCCCCTGGGAGTCAAAGCTCTCACCTTTAACTCTGCCGTATCTGCTGCTCTTCCTCTCTCACTCGCTTTCGCTCCTTATATACCTTTACACAATTTCTAGAAACTACCAGCACAATATCGCATTTACTCCCACATTCCTAACTGCGACGCGACTGACTTACTGTGTCGCAACAAGCTAATATTAGCCTAACTCGGTCGCGCGCGGGTCAAGGCCGTGACCTGACTGATAAACACTCCTGCGACGTTGCCAGCATTATCTAGAATATTCACAACATAGCTCCTCCCCTAAAGACCGAAACGACCTCGTCGGTCTCACTACATATACAACTCCATCATTAAATTTACAAAACACCATAAACTAACACCTCAAAACTAGCAACAACAAAATACCGGAAAAAGTCAATCCCCAGTCCAGGTAGTTCAAGAATTACAAAATGAGTGGCCTAGATGCAGAAACCTGACACATGGGCGAAAGCTTCCTTGCGGTAGCATCTGCCCAGTCCATGGGGTCAATGTCTGCAAGACCACTGTCCATACTGTCACTGAAAATAAAGAACTCCTCACAGGAAGCGAGAGGGACGTGTCACATGCCGCCCTCGCCGCATATATGTCTGTACATAATCAGGGGTCGCTCCATCCACGCTCTCGTCTTCCGAGGAAGGCCCTGGTACAGTGTCTCTCTCGATCTGTGGGCTCGTCGTCGGTCGGGTCAGGGTGACGTCGTGGCGACTGCCACCAGTCCGGCGGTGGTTCTCCCTGGTACTTCCAGAGACGGGCACGGTTCACGTAACGTCCTCCCGGTGGCCGGGCCAGCTTGGTGGTGCATCCCTTCTCGGCCCGTGGGTTGGGGTACCACAGTGCAGTGCCATCAGGAGAGGTCTGGTGATAGGCCTTGCGGTCGTAACCAGTCTTCATTCCGTCCACGCTCCGCTGCAGGTGTGTCCTTGCGGACTTTCCCACTGCCTGCAGCATACCCTGGAGCGGTTCCACACCCTGGGGCACGTCACGGGGGATATCCACCAATGGCCCGGCGACCACTGCAGAACTGTCAGTCTTGCTAGAGCCACTACGGTGACTGTGGGGTCTTGCCCGTGAGGCACAGATGGCACAGCGCCGACACAAGTTGCGAACGGACTTGTGTCGACCAATCCAAAAGTACCGCTCACAGACGCGTCGATACGTCTTCTGCCTTCCGAGGTGGCCAGCTGCTGGGTCATCGTGTACCTGTCTCAGCGCTTCCTCCTGCATGGCTCTCGGCAGAACAGGGAGAAGGCGGCAGGTTTCTCCCTTCTCGTCCATCCACTTTCTGTACAGCGCTCCATCCGTCAGCTGCAAGGCATCCCACTGGGTCCAGTAAGCCTTGGTGACAGGGCTGGTAACGGCGACCTTCCTCCAGGGTGGGCGGACAGGCCAGTCCTCCATCCAGCGGATGATGGGCTGCAGGTCCGGATCCTGTCTCTGTGCGACTGCCAGAGGCGTCTCTTGAGCGGCGATCCGCCTCAACGCACCCGAGGGCCGCAGTGAAACATTCCCTTCACCCCCAAGACCCTTCAACTGCACGTGGTGCCCATACATCAGCAGGAGGAACTGTCCCCATACTATAACACAGCAATGCTTCTGCAAAAAGTCTATCCCCAGGATGACGTCATCTTCTATATCGGCGATCACGAAGGGGTGAGAAATTACAAGCTCACCGGCCTTCACCTTCACTGTCACGACGCCGTGCACAGGGATCGGTCTGTTCATGACGTCAGTGAGCACCATTGCTGATTCCTCTCTTCTCTGGAAGGGGTACAGACCAGTCTTTATCACAGAAATGGTCGCTCCTGAGTCGATCAGTGCCTGATGACGGTTGCCGTCGATGTGCACCTCGATCGCCGGCCCTCCTGGGTCTACGCGGACACCCTTCAGCCGATGACTGATGCGATGTGGGGCGGTGGAGGCAGAGGACGCCGGGCTATGCCCCTTAAGCCCGGCGCATCCTAGTTTTCCTGGGCTGTGGTGGTCTTCTTCCTTCCCTGTGGACAGCGGCGAGCGATGTGGCCTGTCTTGTCGCAATTATAACATCTGATCTGCCCTTGCTGTCCGTCCTGACGGGAAAAGCGGTTTTGCATCTTCTCCAACAGCTCCGCCATCAGCTGGCGAAACTGGGTCAGAGAGAGAGAGTCGCCGTCACCCTCCGACTTCTCCTGGCTGCCAATGGCTCTGATCCTATGAGGGTGAGATGCTCGCTGGGTCGCTTCCTCGCGTTGAGCGATAGCCTCGACACGGAGAGCGGTGTTGACTGCTTCCGCCAAGGTAGAGGGAGCCAACACCTGTACTTGGCGTCTTGCTTCGTCGTCGACGAGGGCATCTATAAACTTCTCCCGAGCCAAATCGTCGATTGCCTCCCTGTTAAACGCAGGGTGCGCTCGCCTCACCAGCCTCTCGATGTCAGCTGCCAACTCGATGAGTAATTCTCCCTTCTTACGCTTTCTCGTGTAGAGTGCTGCCTTTGCCTGGTCTGCATTTCGGGAATCTTGAAACCTGTCACGGAGGATCCGAACGAGGGCAGTGTAGTCGTTCCTGTCTTCGGGTGGAATGGTTTCCAGGACTGTCAGCGCTTGTCCCGTCAGGCTGGAGATGAGGAAACTCGCTTTCTCCCGCTCTCCCCAACCGTTGATCTGCGCGGTCACCTCGAACTGGATGTGGTAGGCATCCCACGGTGCCTTCCCGTCGTACGTTTGTGGCCGCTGCACTGGACGACCAGCTGGGGGGTATGCCTCTTCCTCGTTTGAGACGAACGGTGACGCCTCGGCTCGAAGTTGCTTGGAGGCCCAGTGGTTGTCTTGGGTGTAACGTCTGGCTGGATAGGAGAGGCTTGCTTTTGTTTCTTCTTTCTCTTCCAGCTTTTTCTCCAGTCTGCAGATGACGGTGTCAAGCCGGGTTACTTCCCCTTCAAGGGAGTCGAGGCGTGTTGCTTCTTGCTGGAGATTAGCATCAATGCGATCTACCTCCCCTTTTACTGCCTCGATTTCCCTCTGCAGACCCTCTGTCCCGGTTTTGATGGTTTGCAGCAAATCTTCCTGACGCAGGCGATATTCCCTCTCCTCCGCCTCCTTCTGTTCACGGTATGCTGCCTCTTCTGCCTTCTCCCGCTCGCGGTCTGCCTTCTCCTCTGCCTTCTCCTGCTCGCGGTCTGCCTTCTCCTCTGCTTTCTCCCGCTCGCGGTCTGCCTTCTCCTCTGCCTTCTCACGCTCACGGTCTGCCTTCTCCTCTGCCTTCTCCCGCTCGCGGTCTGCCTTCTCCTCTGCCTTCTCCCGCTCGCGGTCTGCCTTCTCCTCTGCCTTCTCCCGCTCACGGTCTGCCTTCTCCTCTGCCTCCTTCCGCTCGCGGTCTGCCTTCTCCTCTGCCTTCTCCCGCTCACGGTCTGCCTTCTCCTCTGCCTCCTTCCGCTCGGGGTCTGCCTTCTCCTCTTCCTGGGCTTCCCTCTGCTGCCTCTGTTGGTCGAGCAGAAGTCTCATCATCATTGCGATGTCTTCCGTCGGTTGCTCTGTCGCCTCTGCACGTGCAGCGGATCGTGTTACGCATTTCTCGCCGTCCATTTCCGTCGTAGACTGTCACTGCTTCAACTGTTCGCCGTCTGTGGAACCAATGTTGCACTCTTCTCTGCAATATCTTGATGTACGGGGGTTCTCCTGGCTTGCGCTAGGAAGTCGATCGAAGTGACAGACTCTGGTGGTCGTTTCCAATAAACTTTATTCACGCACTGACCTCTACAGTGGTGAGAATCAGCAACAGCAATTCGTAGCACTCGCACAGCTTCACTCTGCTTACAGTACCGCAGAGGCTCGCTAGCACACAGCAGAAACTCGCTCCCCTGGGAGTCAAAGCTCTCACCTTTAACTCTGCCGTATCTGCTGCTCTTCCTCTCTCACTCGCTTTCGCTCCTTATATACCTTTACACAATTTCTAGAAACTACCAGCACAATATCGCATTTACTCCCACATTCCTAACTGCGACGCGACTGACTTACTGTGTCACAACAAGCTAATATTAGCCTAACTCGGTCGCGCGCGGGTCAAGGCCGTGACCTGACTGATAAACACTCCTGCGACGTTGCCAGCATTATCTAGAATATTCACAACATATATGTAGAAGTGAGCGAACTATGCGCTTTGCATAATGTTTCGCTGCTAAAGCATCGTCGTCAGTCATTTGGTTGGAAATCCCCTAATTGGTGGATGAAACGAAAAAGAAAGCAAGCATAAAGTAGTCTTAAAAAGCACACGTACCGGGAACATCAGTTTACCATTTGCATGAATTCGGCTTATTTTACACATGTGCTTGAATTCTAGATAGCCGACGTTATTTTTTTATAGCAACAGTGTGCTGTATTTCCACGTGTTATTTAGATATGCGCACATGGTTGCTAAATATTGCGTCCAACAGTAGGCCTCATCGTTCTTTCTCATTTTACTTGGGTAATGTAGAGAATGTCGTCAACGTATAAGACTTAGATTTGTACTTTGTTTGGATTGTTATCCCTTTCAATGTAAATAGTTAGGAATTGCCATTAACGTTATCACTCCTTTACGTTCTGTCAGTGTGAGCAGCACTAGAAATGGACATACCTACGTACTGTCAGTGTGAGCAGCACTAGAAATGGACATACCTACGTTCTGTCAGTGTGAGCAGCACTAGAAATGGACATACCTACGTTCTGTCAGTGTGAGCAGCACTAGAAATGGACATACCTACGTTCTGTCAGTGTGAGCAGCACTAGAAATGGACATACCTACGTTCTGTCAGTGTGAGCAGCACTAGAAATGGACATACCTCCGTTCTGTCAGTGTGAGCAGCACTAGAAATGGACATACCTACGTTCTGTCAGTGTGAGCAGCACTAGAAATGGACATACCTACGTTATGTCAGTGTGAGCAGCACTAGAAATGGACATACCTACGTTCTGTCAGTGTGAGCAGCACTAGAAATGGACATACCTACGTTCTGTCAGTGTGAGCAGCACTAGAAATGGACATACCTACGTTCTGTCAGTGTGAGCAGCACTAGAAATGGACATACCTACGTTCTGTCAGTGTGAGCAGCACTAGAAATGGACATACCTACGTTCTGTCAGTGTGGATGGGTTACAAGGCCTTGGCTATCTTTATACTGCTGACTGCAGTTTGCTCCAAACATCTCCATATGTGATTTGAAAACAGTACAGGTGTGGTCGCAATGACCTGATGCCGTCCAGATGCCCTCCTGGTCGCCTATTTGACTACACGGGGTTCTTCCAGGTTGACCTGCTGGCGTGAGTCCCGAAAGTCCAGCAACGGAGGACTCCTGCTGATGGCACTGTTCTGAACGTACGTTGCATTGTTCGAGTCATTCTTTATGAAATTTTCTGCTCGATCGAGGCACTACTGGTCTCACTTCGCCCATGAGCAACACCCCTCCCACCCAAAGAAAAACTATTTGTACAAATGGATTTCTATTTGAAACACCGTTCACATAGCCAGACATGGCAAAAGCTGATCGAATCCCATAATCGTCTACTTGAAGCTGATATACTTTCTATACAATCAGATTGCAAAGTCGAACTAACTGGACTGATGAATGGAAATGTATCCCTTATCAAAGCACTTATTTTTAGATAGATCACACAACATGTTTGTGCAGGCACTAAGTTGGTGGATTTTCAGAAGTGATGTTTGCGTTAGGATGAGAGCGATTACGT